>JAFBJT010109821.1:97857-110876 GCA_016785325.1 Chascanopsetta lugubris
GGGGGGGGGGGGGGGGGGGGGGGGGGGGGGGGGGGGGGGGGGGGGGGGGGGGGGGTTGAAGGAATGGTGGGAGAGGTAGGGAGGCGGACGAGGTTACCGTCGGAGCGTACCATTGGTCTTACCACAGGGGGGTGAGAGGAGGTAGAGGAGGAGGAGGAGGAGGACGAAGAGGAGGAGGACGAGGACGAGGAGGAGTCAGCTGGCTTTAAGGAAAGGCAACAAAGATCAGCACCAGAGCAGCGCCTCACTGTGTGTGTGTGTGTGTGTGTGTGTGTCTGTTTGTCAATGTGACTGTGCCTGTGTGGTGAGGTCTGAGTATCTGATTAACCATCACAGGGTGGAGATAGTCTGACTGCAGATACAGAGGGGCCCCACCAGGGGGGGCCACATCACGAATCACTCATCAAAACATGGAGCAATACTGACTGTGGGTGTTAGGGGCCTCCAGGGCCAAAAGAATGAGTCATGGTTGGGGACAGTCAGGCACAGGGGAAAGGTCAATTGTGTGAAATGTGTGTGCATGTGTGTGTGTGTGTGTGTGTGTGTGTGTGTGTGTGTGTGTGTGTGTGTGAAGGACGCCTCTGCAGCTATCTGTTTTTCTTTCTGCCAGCTGAAGCTACAGAGTGTTGACATGTTGTTGCAGCTTGAGCTCATTTGATCGAACCAAATGCATTTCGCCATTAAAAGGACGAGGCCTGCTGAGTCATGGTGTTATTTCGTCATTGACCTTTGACCTGAAAATAATCAAGATCCCAGTGACGGCAGAGACACTTGATGCTTGAATTGTACATGACAACTTTAACATATTTTCAGGTCCAAAAGGCACCGGAATAAGATCATCTCTTACAAACATGATTTTACTCTGGTATTCCAATGACACCAAGCAGCGAGGAGACAACAAACCGCAGGGCGACACCTACTGGTCAACCCTGCTACTGCAGCGTTTCAGATTCCTGAGTGATAGATCAACCAGTACTGTTTGATCTATGACCCAGGAGCTGTTTACTCTGAGACAAGCAACAGGGATCCACCATTATTTACTTAGAAACTTGTATCTAAGAAGCATTTACTCTATTCCAGTGATATCAATGTCTAAATCAGAAGTGCTTAGGAGAGTGAGTGCAGTGTCAAGTGATGTTACGGCTAAATTGAACTGAGAACTAATTGTTTGTGTGTAAAGTGAAGAAATGAAGCAGACGGTGGAGTGAAAGGATGGAGGGTTGAGGGGTTGGAGAGCTGATGGGAGGAGGGATGGAGGGATGGATGAAGGGAGGAAAGACTTGCAGAAAGGATGGAAGGGAGGAAGGAAGGAGGAGGCAAGGAAGGACGATGGTCATGATGCACACTGAGAGGAGACTGATGTGCAAATGCGTGTGTGTGTGTGTGTGTGTGTGTGTGTGTGCTTGTGTGTGCGGGTGTGTGAATTAGCACAACTAGCTTCAGTTTCATAAATTAAATTGAAATGGAAAAAAAAAAATACCACAGTGGAATTGTGGCCCTGGTGAATCTGTGCGTTAACAAAATGAACAAAAGTAATCATATAAAAAAAAGAGTCAGTGATCAGTAAATATGTCGTAGGTTCAGGCTGGACAACTGAGCAGATGTGAGTTACTGGGATTTAAAAAAAAAAAAAAAAGTTCTCCCATTGCACATACTGTAATTATATTCAAGCAACAGTTTCATTAGGTCAGTTCAGGTAACATGGGTGTTTGAGAGTATTTTCATCCTCAAATGTGCACATTTATACACATTTACCTTTTTTTTCCATTTTTGATATCGTATGTAGCAGTGCTCCAATACACAGGACACAGTACTCGCAGCTACACGTGGCAAACTACACTTCGAATCATTATTCACATGTGTCGGAGGTAATGGGATGAAAAGCGCGCCGGACCCATGTTACCCAGCTTGCGTTTGAGGTGAGCAAGCAGCACCACGAACAAACGAGAGAGAGAGAGAGAGAGAGAGAGAGAGATAAACATCCACAACAGAAATCGGAAAAAGCTCAGCGAGAGAGAGAGAGAGACGGAGAAGGAGAGAGAGTGCGAGAGAAAGAGAGAAAGAGGAGGAGGAGGAGGAGGAGGAGGAGGAGGAGGAGGAGGAGGAGGAGGAGGAGGAGGAGGCATTCCGGAGATCAGAGAAAGTAAAGGAGAAAATAGATGCAGTCCACACTGGCATCATCTGCAAGACACCGGCTCCGAGCAAAAACACTTCCAATCTACTCACACTACTTGTACTCAGACCGGAGCCAAAACAAAGGAACCAGACGGGGTGTGAGAAGCACCCGCAGGTTGCCGGAGGCGGGGGTGGGTGGGTGGGGGGGGGGGGGGGGGCGTGGGGACGGGGGGGGGGGGGGGGGGGGGGGGGGGGGGGGGGGGGGGGGGGGGGGGGGGGGGGGGGGGGGGGGGGGTGCGTAGAGACCCTGGATTATTCTGATTGTTTGAAATGAGCAAAGAATCCAGCTAATCTACATCAAGAGGTGCACAGTATGGGTGCACTCAAACTGACGCAAACATTTCCAAATCTGGCCTGCGGCTGCACCTCACCATGCGCCCACAGAGAGCGGCTCTGCATCGCCAGCTCCGTGTCTCCACACCGTCCAAAACAACAACGACAACAACAACAACAACAAAAATATTGAGTTGGGTTTGGTGAACTCCAGCAACAGGCCAACATTTCAAATGTTGTTTCGGTGACAGGGTCCCAGTTCAAAAACAAGCCGAGGGCTTTCATAAGGATCAAGGTGCAGAGAGAGAGAGAGGGAGAGAGAGGGGTGGAGTGGGGGCGGCGGGGGGTGGTCTTTAAAAAAAAAAAAAAAAAAGTCAGAAACCAAAAGTAGCGTCATTGGGACATCTCATCATCCGCATAATTCAAATTCCCCCATAGGAGAAGAAAAGACAGCAAAGACATGCCTGTGTGTTAGAGGTGAAGAGTGAGGCATTCCGCGAATCAATCAAATCCAAAAGCAAACTCAAAACTGAAGTGTGTCACATCAGTGTATAGATGACGAAGGTGGATATCTCTGGCCACGGACACCTCAGATTACATTTGGCTAATCCCGCCCGTTTGTGTCAATACGCGTATTGTTCTTTACATCTTTGTCGATGAGGCACAGCCTGGGTTGTTTACAGGCAGATTTGGCAGCGTCCCATTGGCCCGCATGGATCCCCTGCACACACACACACACACACACACACACACACTCCCCCAGGATACACTGGGCTGATTTGTATGTGAGGCCCGTTCTGTCTGAGGTGTAACACTCTGCACCTCGCCACAGGGAAACTCAGCGGTGAACCTCTGTGCACATCCTCTCTCCTCGCCCCACGTCCTCCAATCAAAACAGCTGCCTGTTTACAGTTGAGGGCAGACGAGGAATTTAATCTGTAATCTGTGTTTTTTCAATGAGCTGATCGCGGCCGGAGGTTGATTAAAGAGGATGCACTAATTTGACCCCCCCGGCTAATCACTCTGAAAGATAATGTTTGAAGATTGAATGTTTCACCTGGTGGGGGGGGGGGGGGGGGGGGGCCCCCTTTGACGGGGGGGGGGGGGGGCACGTCCTAATCACTTGAATTTAAACAGTCAGGTTCTATGGCAAAAGCTAATCTACATCATTACGTCCTGTGGAGGAGGTGACTTTGACCTTTGACCTTTGTCTGCGTTTACATGTCAATGTCCTTGAAGGAGCTTTACATTTCAGAGCAGGTGAGATAGTGCTGAAATATGAAAGTATAAAAAATGTATTTCCTAAAATGTTGAACTACTCCTTTAACTGTACCGCATGTGGCAGATTTTAGCGATATACGTAACTTTAAAAACTGAAATAAAGTAAACACGAAGTCAAAGTCAAACAGCATGGCTGATGGAGGAGTCCAAAGAGGAAGTGGAAAAACCTGCAGTTCACAGGGTGGCCACTTGAGGCTGGCTCCAAAAGCCAGTCGGTCCCCATTCGACTCCCATGTTAAAAACGGAGTGAATGAAACGTGTTTTAACGCCTGGTACGAACGAGGCTTTTGGTCTCAGTCTGCGTGTGGATGCTGTGACAGCACCGTGGGCCCACCTCCAGCGCTACCCGGGCTCCGCCTCTTTGCCCGTTTGCCGCTGAATCAGGAAGTAGGAGGAGTTAGGCATCAGCAAGAGGGCGACAAGCTGCACTCTACAAGCCTCATAAGCACAGAAACTCACGGGTGACAGTGAGTCAAGTGAGTCTACGAGTCAAACTTCAATCCACCGGGAGCTGCCCCCCATCTCTTTCCTCTTGTGCCGCACTCGATGATCAGAGCCATTCTGAAGAGGCAGACTGTGCGAAAATTATAATGAAATAAACGGCCCACAGATAAAGAACAATTGTGTGACATTCAGCTCTTTGGCCACAGTGATCACTTCAGCATTTCCCAAAGAGGACTCCTGCGCTGGGGCTCCGCAGGTTTCTCGGACTATTCTCCTGCCAAAGAGCCTTTTAAATATCACATGAATAAAACAGCAATTATCCCTGGAGTGTAAATACGACAGACCCTCAACATTTGACTTGTGTTTGGGATATATTCATTCTCATTCAGCCCCACTGTTGACCACAGAGCCTGCGCGTCGATAATAAATGAATTCATACATATATTTACATACATTTCACGGGTCCTGAGTAAATCCATTTATGGATCAAATTGTTCGCCATGTATGCACCTTGCTCCTGTTGGACGGGGGAAAAAAAAGAAGCCCCGCTAGCGCAAATTGTATTTTTCCCATTTGTATTTAAAGTTTCCTTGGTGATTTATGAATTGAGAGCTTCATGACCCAGGGGTCGAAACACCTCTGTTCAAAAAAAACCAAGCATGGGAAGGAATCCTTCTCTTATCAAAAGTAAGTCGATCTCGCCTTCACAGACACGAGCACTCACTTTATATCGAGTCCCTGCAGGCCTGGATATACCACCTTCATATCTGTCATGCTATACAGTGTTCATCATGCCGGGGGGGGGGGGGGGGTGGATCGAATGAACCCCATGTGAAAACAAAACCAAGTGCGGAGACAATGCAGTAGTTTTGACATGATGCAATCGTTTCTGATGCTATTGATGCGCTGCAGACCCGGGGCACGGATACCGATCTGAGGCAGCTTCAAATATCAGGAGACCAGGACGACACACTGCTGAGTGGAGGCAGAACAGAGGGCCACGGAACTCTGTGAGAACCTTCGGTTTGGGAAGGAGCATTTGGCTGCTTCTGGTGCGATGCGGCGGTGATAAATAATCAGTGAATTGATTTCTTTGAGGTGGTTTTTTTTTTTTTGGAAGTCCTTCCACGGGACGGCGGGCTCCGGTTCGATCGCTCTACATCTGGCCGGCCCGTCGTTGCCAGACGTCCCGGGCCGTGAATTCAGCTCCAATGTCGTGCGGCTAAAGTTTCCTAATCATTTGAAAGCATGCGAGATGGGTATCGGCAGCCCGGTCTGTTTGTGTGTGTGTGGGAATGGCAGAGCACGAGCGAGGCAGGAAGGGAGGGAGGGAGTTGGACTACTTACGTTAACCTCAGTGATCGCTATGTCAACAATGCTACCCACAACTATCAAGGCATCAAATGTGTTCCATGCATCAACAAAATAATGCTGCGTAGGGGTGGACAGAACAGAAAAACAACAGAAAAGAAAGAAACACAACATAAGACATTGAAAAACAGAAGGATGGAGAGAACGGAAATCAAAAGAGAGGGGAGAAAAATGAGATAAAAAACATTATATATATATATATATATACGTGAGCAACTGGAGTTTTTAGTCGGAGGAGGGAAAAAGGGAGAGAATCAACCAAATTTCACGGCAAAATAAAGAAACGTTGCAGTCTGGAAGAGATGGACAGCGGAGGAGGAGGAGGAGGAGGAGGAGGAGGAGGAGGAGCAGCAGTGGTCGCTCACATGCTTGAGGAAAATGTCAACAACAACAACAACATGAAGAACAGTAAAGAACGCAATCACAACCGAAAAAGGCCCGGGTGCTGCAGTGAAACAGAGATGGAGAGGTGTGTGAGGCTGGCTGTGATTGGTCAGTGAGTTAGTTCAGTTAGTCAGGGAATCAAACCTGTGGACATGTCACAGTCTGCGGCAACAGAGCGAAACAAAACATTTGGAACCACGGCGCGGCGCTAAGCCCTGCCTACTTCTCGCGAGAGGAAGCTTTGGAACCTTTGGAGGCCGGGGGGGTGGGGGGCCAGGTTGGGGGGGGGGGGGGGAGTGGCCAAGTGGCCATCTTGGGAGGAGAGGAGAGAGGAAGAAGAAGAAGAAGGAGGAGGAGGAAGAAGAGAAGAGGCAGAGGCGGCCAGGTTCAAACATTTCTTTTTTCATTTTCTATTTTCAGGCAGAGACACGAATCCCTGCCCGAGCTGTTTTGAAAAGCAACTTTTAGTAAACCCCTAAAATATAGCGCCGCTTACTGATGTTCCCGATGACAATTTTAGCTTGTTTAAATTTGGATCCGCCGCCCGAGCAGCATTTCACATAAATACCTCATTACCAAAAAAAGAATCTACGTTCCACGAAGCAACAAACTAAAAAAAAAAAGAAAAAAAAAGGAAAAAAAAGAAAAAAAATCAACGCGCTGGTGGCGCGCAGCGTATTTCCTGCTCTGTTTGTGACGCTGCTTCACAGAGTCATTATTTATGTCCTCTGTCTGCCTCTCAGGATGATTCTGCAACGCTGTGGCGCTGGTGATTAATGAAAGGTCACCATGTTTACTTGACTGGATCTGGGCCATTCGTCAACAGCCATGGCACAAAGTGAAAGTGTATAAAAATTCATATCATTATAATAACTTATCTATCTCATTTGTTTTCCCCCCGCAAAGATTTGAGATCCCAGTGAATCGTTTTCCAGTGGCTTGATATTGGAATCATCCGAGGTGAAGCTGGCCACAGGCGACTGGATCTGAGGGATTCGTGTCTGAATAATAACTTTTACATTTTATAGTTGTTTCATACGAACGAAAATCTTAGTAAATAACTTCTACTTTTAGAAAATAAATCCAATTCCATCAACGATGTACAAAATATGCCTCTCAAAATCATTGGAGCCCTGTTTCATCTGCATCTGCAAACTGCAAACACTGTCATAGAGTATCCTTCGATGTTTTCCTTTGAAACTGCTGATCCAAGCAGATATGAGATTAATAATGTAACACCGGTTATACATTAGTAAAACAGAGCTCAGCATTAGTGTCCAAATACTGATGCACGTCAACGTATGATTACGCGGTTAAACGGGGGTTTTTAAAAAAAATGGGATGTACGTATAAATATGTTAAACCGTACAAACACAGAGAGAACGGGAGAAAAGCACAGGAGGAGACGTTGAGAGAGTTTGGCATCTGTTGCTGTTTCGAGGTAAAGACAGAGATAATGACGCGCGGAGTCGACGTCAGTCTTTCCTGCGCTGCAAATAAACAGGAGGTTAAAAAAAAAAGCTGTGGAGGGAAAAAAATGCATCGATAAGCTGGTCCTCGGCGTGCGACGCTGCTGAAGGCAAGAGTTGAACAAAAAGTTCAAAAGCACAGACAGTAGAGAATCACCTTCAGTCACGTACAGTTTAAGAACGGCTCAGAGTCGCTGGGGAACGTGTCGCCCTGCTGCACCAGCGGAATACTTGGGGTGAGTGTTTATAGTGAAACCTGTGGCGGCGCAGCGACACGCCTCTTGGAATTACAGATGGATTTTGACGCGCTCGTTTGCAGACACTGCAAAACGCGGTGCGTTCGGGCAGTTTGAAGCATTCATCGAATCCGTCTCCACGTAACTAAGAGAGCGCAGCACGACGCCGGTCCCCGAGCCCTTAGCGTCGTCCTGTGCGAGCACAGCGTTCATTCTCGCCAGGGACATTTATGCATCCGTTCCGTTGCTCCGACGGCGCGGACGGTTTTTCAAAGTGATGACTCGATATTCATCTTTTATTTGTTTTGCTGACGTTTTGTTGAAGGTGATTTGGAGTTTAGAAGCCAACGGAAAACGAATTGAACTCCAATTAATTGTAAGAAAGCGGATCGACGTATGTTAAGGCTAAAAATACCCCTTGGATTGAATCGCTTGGATCTCGACATATTTCGTCGGCTCACTGAAGTGTATTAAAGAAAGTCACTCACTGAGATCACCCAGATAACGGAGACTTCCTGCCTCTTAAGCCCGTGTTTTGATTAACTTCCTACTCTGAGCGACAATGGAGATTACAAACAGAGAGTACAAATATAATATGTTTTCACTGTTGACTGCATTCGAGGATTGTCTACTTCCTTTGCTGGAAAAAGGGGGGGCGGGGGGGGCGGCAGTGGGGGCGGCGCTCCCATCTGTTAGTGTTTAAAAACAAGGAAACTCTGTGACGTCAGCGATAAACCCACACATATAGAGCATGTACAGAGCAACAACAGCGGGGAAACCAGGGAGCGGCGAGATTTAAAAAAACCACATGTTGTCAAACACTAATCACGTTTCAAATCCACAGTATGCTAATGATCATCTGGCGGAAATCAGAGAGGGATTAGGAAAAACACGGGACCGCGTCAGTAGGCCGTTCGACGCGCTGCAGTCGTCAGAGCGGCCGGAAAAAAAGGCTTTCACCGATCTATTCGACTCCACGGCGCGGCGGCGTTGTTACACATTCCTGCGGTTAGCGTGTGGAGGACCTACCCTCGGTTTGAAGGCAATCAGCTTGAGGATCATCTCCACGGTGAAGAGCCCGGTGAAGAGCATGTTGAGGATGTTCATGGCGTCGTTGAAGTGCGAGGTCTGGCCATGGTGCTGCGCAGACACACACACGTAAATGTAAATGTACGGATATGATATTATGATTTGGTCTGGTATTCATTTATATATATATATACATATATATATATATATATATATGTGTATATATATTTGCCAGTGTGACTCACCTGCATGGCCAGACAGATGGTGTTGAGCAGGATGAGGGTGAACATCAGGTACTCAAAGTAGGTGGAGTTGACCACATACCACACCTTGTACTGGTAGGGGTTCTTGGGAATGTAGCGGCGCAGCGGACGGGCCTTCAAGGCGTATTCCACACACTGGCGCTGTGACGCACATATCAAAAAAAGACCCGTAAGAACCACACGCGGTCGATTTTTGGGTTCTGGACTCAGACACTGTCTGAGAGCGTGGGGGGGGGGGGGGGGGGGGGGGGGAAAGTTTTTTGGGGGGGGGGGGGGGGGAGAGGAAAAGTATTCTTCCCGCCTCTCTCTACGATTCCATGCCTTTGTATTCATCTGCGCGCAAACGTCAAAAAAGCTACCTGGTTCTTGTCCAGCTCGCAGTTCTTGTACTCCTGCTCGCCTTGCTCCTGGAACGTGACGATGACGAAACCCACGAAGATGTTCATCATGAAGAAGGCGATGATGATGATGTATATGATGAAGAAGATGGAGATGACCACGCGGTAGTTGTAGATGGGCCCGACGTCCTCGGCGTGCGAGTCTATGGCCTTGTACAGTAACCTACGAGGGTAGAGAGGGAGGGAGGGGGAGAGAGAGAGAGAGAGAGAGAGAGGGAGAGAGAGAGGGAGAGAGAGGATTTAGGGAACGGTACAATAGTAGTCGTATAAAAGCAATGTGTTCTCTTTGAGTGTGGTGCTTGGGTGTGAATGCTCACCCTGGCCAACCCTCAAAGGTGGACACGGCAAACAGCGCCATCATGCCTTGCAGGACGTCATCAAAGTTAAATTCACTGTTCTCCCACAGTCTGTGGGCTCTCACAGGTTTCCCCAAATCTCCATCCTTGTACATGATGTAGGAGCCCCTGCAAACACAAGTGCACACACACATTTTCCCCCTCCCCATCTCTGGTTATAAAAGGAACATGCCCCAGTGTGTGTGTGTGTGTGTGTGTGTGTGTCCAGGAGGGCTTTCATACCGGCACTCCGCCTGAGTCTGTTTGGAGCTGTCAGAACACAAGAAGAACTTGCCCTGACGGAGGAACGCGAGTATTGTTTGTTAGTGCTCTGAACAAATGACACAGCGGTTAAAGGGTAAACGCATGGCGACAGGCCTTTCAAACAGCAAACTCCTCCTTTACCTTGAAAAGCTGCACCCCGATACAGGCGAACATGAACTGGAGCAGAGTGGTGACGATGACGATGTTGCCGATGGTCCTGATGGCCACGAACACACACTGCACCACATGCTGGAACACACACAGCAGGGGGACACCACAGTCAGTCTACGCTGTAATGCGCTTGTCTCCGCTGGCGATGTGTTGACGGGTTCCGCGTGTTCACCTTCAGACCCTTGGCTCTGTTGATGGCCCTCAGGGGTCTGAGCACTCGCAGGACCCTCAGGATCTTCACCACGTTAATAGCGCTGGACCTAGAAACCACAGCAGGTGAGATTACAGGAAGCCATCGCCACAGGACGGACCTGCAATGTTGAATCGACACGCAACGGAACAGCGTCTGGGTTTAGGATGTTCGACGGACGACACTGTTCATGGCACGGAAACAAAAAGTCGGATAGAACAAATGCGGTCGGTACAGATGAGTGTGAGTACGAGCCGCGAAGACGAGAGGAAAGAATTGAGGCAGAAGAATTTCTGTGAGTGAATGTGAATGTGATTTTGAAGATAAAGCTGAGGTGGATTTCAATGATGCAACATCAAGAATACAGTGTCGGAAAAACAACACACATGATACAGGGACACACACACACACACACACACACGGGTACAAGACGAAGAGACCAACACAAAGACAGACAGGTCACACAGGGCGACCTTTAACGGAGAGGAAAGTGGCTCAAAATGAAAGTTAAAGACTCAACGTAAAAACAAACGCATACTGTGACATTTTGAATTTCAGAATCAATGTTTGGAAAAAGTCGAGCATGGGTTCTTCTGTGACCTGAACTGGGCTTTACCGGTGGAATTCTCATCATTTGTTGTTTACCTGCGTTGAATTTTTGTAAACAATGGTTTCATTTATCCTTTAATCTGTGTGATTGAAGCTGACGAGATGCAGTTCACAGAAGAAAGATCGCAAAGACCTTTTCCCTCAGTTAAGACGAGGGTCTCGGAGGAAATACAGATTCAAAATGTCAGTGTATCCTTTGGAGGGAGTGACGTTTCAGGGGGGGGGATCAGGGGGAGTGGCTTCAGAAGGAGTAACATCACTCTGTTCTGGCTTTGGAACAGAAAAGCGGAGGAGAGGTCTGTCGGACACGCTTTGACACAAGGTCAAGGTAAAGTTTAAGGACAGTTAAAGGTAGTTCACGTAGAGCAGGATGTTCAACGTCACAGTCAAAGCAGCTGTAAGGATTCCTGCCAGTGCTGGAATGTAAACACGTAACTGTCTATTGCACCTTTCTGTTGTAATGTGAATGGGATGAGCTCTATTTATGGAGCCCATGCACACGAAGACCTAGTTTCTACTTCATGACGATGACCCAAATGCAATTTCCCCTTAATAAGGTATTTGTATTCTATTCTATTCTATTCTAGAATTCTGGTCCCTTTAAGGCCAATGTTGTCAATTAACCAGTTCTATTACATACATGCTGATATTAGCCATCGTATCATGACACACAGCTAGAATTAGCTCCGGCGCCTCCTCCACCCCTATAAATAACTGGTACAGCTGGTGGGTGGATGGATGGACGTCCATTTACCTTTTGGGCGGCCAACGCTGCTAAGACTTCATAAATTGCGGTCTGCGGGCGACAGCTGCGGCATCATTACAACTCATTTGACTGTGAATCATTCAAAGTGAATCCTGCTCACTGTCTACCTTTAAGAGGCAAAACTACAGAGGTTCAGCATTCAGATTTCCTTTCTGTGGTCATGGAGAGTTCAGCGTGCGCACAAATACGACCTCGCTCACACTTTACACACACAAAATGTGTCAGAGCTGGACAATTCATCCGTAGTTACACAACCAGCACTACGCTGAGGTTTGTTGTGGAGGTGCGTTTGCCTGCTCCTCCGGTACCGTGCTCTCCTCATAACATGAAATCCCTGATTTAATTCCCATGGAATTGAATCACGTTAACTTAATATGATTTTTAATAATATGAACTCTCCAAGACAACAGAAGCAACAAATCAAAAAAGTGTGACGGTTCTACACATTAAAGGTGAGGGTCTGTTCAGAGGGGGGGGATTACTAACGTGGACTAATGTGAACTTACGTCGAGAAGTCTAGTCTATTGAGCGTTAGAGACAAAAAGTGTAGCATAGCATATTAAACATAGCAAATATCAGTGCACTTCAGACGGGTTATTTGCTACAGAGGACATTTGAATAAACATCACAACCAGAGCCAGGATCGGGGCATAATGAGGTGTGAAGTTATTAGAGAGGGGAGAGAGAGAGAGAGAGAGAGAGAGAGAGAGGTGAAGAATGGGGGAATATACATATATATTTCCCCCACTTATCCACTTTACTCTTTGATTGATGGTGTTTTCAGACTTTCTCATGCAGCAGCCAACACATGGCTGTTTCACTGCGGAGTAGTAAGGGACTGGCGGTGCAGTGTGTAGGATTCGGTGACCTCTCGTGGCCGCGTTGTGTGTTGAGACTGAATATCCCGAAAGGCTCGAATCTGTGACAGCCCTTTCCGTTATCATTGGATTCGAAAGCTTTTTGTCCGTTCGGGGCCACAGTCGGTGGCGTCCACTACATCTACACAGGTTACTACGTCAAATACAATCATGAAAGTAGACTGATTGTACAATATATAGGATTACGTCACGTGAATCCTACACACTGCACCTACTTAAAGTGTTGAGATGCAAGTTTGAGTACAGAAGCGTGACACGTGCATTTGAGGAAGCTTGGTTATTGACTCACTGTATTCCAGAGGAGATGAGGGACACGCTGACCACCACCAGGTCCAGAATGTTAAAGTAGTTCCTACAGAAGGAGCCTTTGTGGAGGAAGGCTCCATAGGCTGTCATCTGTGGGAGGTGGGAGTCAATGTCGGAAGGTCAGATCAAAAGCGGACGTACGCAAGGTTATTGTTTATTCGATCTAATCTGATTCCT
>JAFBJT010109822.1:0-13745 GCA_016785325.1 Chascanopsetta lugubris
TTGTAAATGTGGGCTATATAAATAAACTTTGATTTGATTTGATTTGATTAAAGGAAGGTCACATTTCAATTGTTACTCTATGACTCTTTAAATCAAGCCTTTTTTGGTCTTTCCCCAAAATGAACAAATACTGTTGAATGGAATCTATGAACAAACGTGACCGATTACAAGATGACACGGGAAATGGAATTCAAGTTGTATTAACATTTGTAGATGAGCCCTAATGCAGCAATTACAGCGAGCGGTTAGTGTGAGGTTCCTCCTCCAGAGACGCTGAAGGAAATAAAGAGCAGCAGAGAGGAGAGTAATGGTCTCTGAGCACTGCCTCAGCACAGAGGTGTTTAAGTCTACGGTCTGAAGATACTCCCTCATTATACTTTAACTCTGCCCCAGAGTACATTCATGTGTGAGTATATGAAGCATACGTGTGAAGCAGCGAGGGGTCGTGGGGGCTGGGAACCATCCTGTGTATTCCCACCTGTGCGTTATTTGTCTATGTGATTGTTGTTGTTGTTGTTGTTGTTGTTGTTGTTGTTGTTGTTCCTTCCTCTAGACAGAGGAGGCGCTGTCTTTTCTCAGTCTTCTCCAGCTTGCCACAGGTGCTGATTGGAGGTGAAGGGTTGTGAAGGTCCCAGTGGCTCCGCCCACGTTCTGATGCTCAAACCAAGCCGTGCCAGTTTGAGCAGCCTGTTGCTGTTTTGACGAACTTAGGTAAGTACATGTGTATTTCGTCTCACTTATGATTGTTTAGTTGTTTCGATGCCTCAGTGTGACATAGATTGTTTTGTTTGCTATTTAGTTATTGTTTGAATCTATCAAATATTTGTTTGTTCCGTGATTGGCTTGTTTTTGAAAACCAAAATGATGGAAGTTAAACTTGATACTGTGCTCCAGTGTCCTGCAAAGAGTTTTACAGGCTCTGAAATTGAGTATTACTGATACTGAGTATTTGTTGCAGTACCACCAGTGGCCACCAGGAAAATATTTTCTGCACACCTGGGGGGAGGTGCTGTATCCTGTTGTATCAATACATGAATGGGAACCATTCACAAACTTGTGTGTGAAGTCAATCCTGGCAAGTGTAGTTGTGTGGTGCACCCTCTACTGGACTCCTCCAGTGATGCACATACTGAGAGGAATCAAATGAAGAGTTTTCAGAGAATAATATCCACATCTCTTCAGGTTGTGATGCAGAAATCCAACACTGGCAGAGACTATTATGGGATAACCTTCCCTGAGCATCTTGTATTTGTGCTGCCAGGGTACAGGAACCGGTCTTTCAGGGTTCGAAATAAACATTATCCACGTGGAGCCACCGACTGGGGGGAAAAAGCAATGATATTGACTTAAATAGGTGGAAATGAGAGGCTGCCATGGTGTGTTGTGTGTGTGTGTGTGTGTGTGTGTGCGCTTTGTTTCCAGCAGATAGGCTGCGAAGCTTTGAAGTGTGGGCTGGCACAGCGGGGGGCGAGCTGCTGTAAAGGCAGGATGCTAAATGCGAAGGGATGAGAAGGACATGAGGTAGTCTATTACCAACACGGGAGCAGAGAGAGATGGGGGGAAAGAAGGCAAATCCAATGATAATGTACATCTGTTCCAGTGAATTTATGAGCTTTGAACCATTTTTTCATGTGGGATAAGTGGAGCCCCCCTTTTTCTCACGCACAACTTCAAAGCAGATTTGTGCTTTGGATAATGCAAATGATGGGAGTGTGCCGGGTCCCTGCCTCCTCAAGAGCATGAGAAGCGAGAGGGAAAAGGGAGAATTAGAGCTAATTGGCATGGCAGCCTTTTATGTGAGCGAAGAAGGGCAAAAATGAAACACTTCAATTATTGTCAAGTTCATTCAATTAGGAGACAAGCTGGTGGAGAGCGGAGAGCTCAGTGTGGACGGCCCAGTGGACGTCAGTATCATCCACGTTGTGTCCTGCGATGGGTTATAGTTTCAGTTGGTGTGCGTTAATAGTTACCGTTTCCATGGTTACAACGCTGTTACTGTGGTGCGTTATGAAGCTCATGAAAGTTGTTTTTCACCAGACCAGGCTCTCAGTTACAGAGGCTGCGCCTATGTTTTTCTATCCTTGGGTGAGGGGGCGGAGCCAACCAACCGTATATGTGATGATGCTGTAACTCAGTCACTAAAGGTGTTACTTTTTGGGTAAAGTCATGTTACGTACATTTAAGTTAGTAAACTTAGTTACTAGATTAGCTGCTTTTTTGGTGAATTAACTAGCAACTGTAACTAGTTACTTTTATAATGTAATGCAGTTTCTAAATGAGTTACTTTTTGGGTGAAGTAACTATAACTAGTCTGATGTGCCTCATACCTCCATCAATGAGCCATGAGTTTTGTCTTTAAATATTTGAGTTGCTCCTATTTGTGTTGAATCAGGTAAAAACAACCTTTCCCGCTCATAAAGAAAATGACTGAGGTTTTTATGACTTTAAATACATTACCTTTACTCTCTCCCCGCTCGCTGTATTGATCTATGTTTCAGTCAATTAGAATCCAAATCCCAGAATCTCCTCTGTGAACTCGTAAGTGACACCAGCCCGGCTGCAGATCCCCAATGAATAAACCAAGGTCTCTGGAAAGTTGCGCTGGTTTGGAGTAGATGGTTGGAGCTCCTTCCTTCTCTCTTGCTCTCTTTCTCTCTGCAACATCAAAGGCGGCGGCGGCTCTTTGATGTGGCAGCATGCTGTTTAAGGTACAGAGTGAATGGAGAGATGTCAAGCTGCAAGGTGCCTCTGTAGTTTACGTTGAGTGCTGCAGAGAGCTGCAGATGAAAGGAGCAAACAGAGTTTGATAATGAATGTCCAACAAGTAGGACCCATCTCAGACAGCGCGCGCCCAGCGGGGCGTCCGTGCTAACCTTGAGCGCCGGCGGCCCGAACCCCGGGCAGACACTGGAGACCAGACTCTGTCAACTCTCTGGAAGAGGGGCGGGCCCTCAGATGTGCGTGCTTTAATCTTCCTGTCAATTAAAGTCTGATTGACACACCCATGTACACATGGTCTCTCTCTCTCACACACACACACACACACATACACACACAGATCCTCCACTTCCTGTGCTCCATGCTTGTGTTTCAGGCTCACAGAGGCCTCGTCATAGATCCTTCCAATCCAGTGTCTGAGTACTAATGTCCACCCTGACCTCACAGTTCATGTCTCTGTTCATCGAACTCAGTCATCCACCTTCACTCCTGGTCTTCACCTTAGATCAACATGAGGTTACAGGATGTAAACGGAGCTGTTTTACATCAGAGATGCTCTTTATATTTCCTCTTATCTTTGTACTTTTCCACCGCTCGTCTTAAAGAGGAGTTGTCGGCGGACTGGGATTCATGTGGAAACATGGCCGCCTCCACAGAGAGGACCTGCAACTACAACAACATAAAACAATTCATATGTCAAGGTTAGTATAATAATGATTTGACCCAAATTTGCACCTTTAACAAAGCTCAAAGGCGCAAAGACAGAGAGTGGTTTGAAACCCTTAAATCGGATAGGATTGACTATATATGTATATATATATTTGTGTGTGTGTGTGTGTGTGTGTGTGTGTGTGTGTAATTATGAATTTAATGTATATAAAATCATGTTTATACAGGGGTCCCTCATTTTTTTTACTTTATAATAAAAACTATAATTATATTGGATTACCAATTACTATATTAATTGCGTATATGATTGTTATTTATCTATATGTTATTATTTAATATTATTTATGAATATATGATTATACTACATACTGTGATTTATTATTAGATCATTCATTTATCTATTATTCGATTCTCATTAATTGATAATCCATATGTGAAGTCGGGAAGCTCTAGACACATAAACAAACAAATGGACACGAGTAAAAACAATCCCCTTCAATGGAAGAAGAATAAATGTTAAAGATGCACTGCTCATCATTTGCGAGAATGAAAGACTCGGTGGAGGCAGTTTCCTGCAGGTTCAGCTCAGAGTCCCCTGAGGTGGAGGTGGAGTGCGGGAGTGAGGGGCTGGTGTGTGTCTGGCAGAGTGATCAGTGCACACGCAGCACATCGGTGCACCTGGTCTCACTCTGAGCTCATCACATGTGCTTTTCAGATCTGCGCAGGAAGAATGCAGAGTGATGAAATGACAGCAGACTCACTCAGTCTTCCAGGAGAGAGGGAAGCTTCCAGGACCGGGCTGCAGCTCAGTGACACACTCACGGAACCGGCCCGGTGGGCCATGTCATGGAACGCTGGCCTGTGGATTTAATAGAGTGGAGCTTGAACTGAGGCCATGTGGAGTGGAGGTTTGACTTTCATGCCCAAGAATCCAAAAAGTAACTGAGATTTATGAACTGAGCTACAGCAACTGGTTACAGGTACTAGTTACTTCACCTGAACAGTTTCTGATTAGTACCTGAGTCACAGCATTATGAAAGTAACTGGTTACAGGTACTAGTTACTTCAGCCAGAAAGTAACTACACCTTAGTAACTTAGTGACAGCATTGTGAAGTAACTATAGCTATAGTTATTAGTTTCTTCAGCCAAAAGGTAACTCATTTAGTAACTGAGTTACATCATTATGAAAGTAACTAGTTGCCAGGGAAAGTAACTATCGCATTACTTTTTTTTTTAATGTTCGAATATGTCAAATGATTTGGCCCCACCCCCTTACATGTAACTTTAAATTCAACTGATGGTTATTTGTGTATATTTAAACTGAATATATGTTGAATGAATGAAATGGACATTTCATAGAAAACATTTAATACTAATGACACTATTTCTAATGTTGCTGTGAGACAAGTGACTTTGTTCCTTTGTTTACATTCATACATCCTTACTTTTCCTCTTAAATAGTGCAGCCACATGTCTGTCCATTGTCTGAGCTTAACATTGTTGCATCTATCTCCTGTTGTGTACGACAGTGTTTGTGTTGGTGTGAGAGCACCCATCCACCTCTGCCTCTGATTGGCTCTCCGTGACATGTGACTCTACCTCACCAAAGAGTGTAAGTAAATGCCTGTAGTGTTAGATGGAGATGATCCAGGCTCTGGCACAAAGAGCTCTGAGCAGAACGGGCGCAGTCAGAGATGTATTTTTAGGAAGATACCCGTGTTATTTTATCCACCATCCCTTACCTCCCTCTTTCTTACCCATCCAAACTTGTCTGGACGCCCTGCTGCGCATCGGTTGACAGATCTCCACGTTAGAGAGAGAGAGAGAGAGAGAGAGAGAGAGAGAGAGAGAGCACTCTGCGATACACTCCCCTTGGTGGAGATGCCTGTTTCTTACACAAGACAAAAAAGCGGGAAACAAAAGAAACTCGCTTTAGAAAGTTTTATTCTAGTCTTGTCTTTGATTACTTTGTGTCTTTGTGCGTATGAGTTATTTTTTTTTTTTGCCCCACAGGGCTGAGTGAAGAAATGAGCAGAGATGGTAGAGAGACATGGAGAGAGAAAGAGAGAGAGAGAAAGAAACCTGAGAACTTTCCCCAGATAAAGAGTCGGAGATCAGGGTTACAGACAGACAGGCAGACAGACAGACAGACAGACAGTGGTAACTGTTAAATGCAAGAACGGGAGTTTTCAGAGAGTGAGAAGAAAAAGGGGAACCTGCAGAAACAGGCCTGTTCTGAAAAGTGAGAGCAGATGATGGAAATGAGGAACGGGTGTGAAGGTAAACGCTGCATCGTTCCACTGATTAGAAAGAAATGAAAAAACAAACACATGAATCTCCAAAAAAAAGGAATAAAGTCTGGTGGCATGTGAACTATAATCCTAACAATAATGAAGGGTTGATTGCAAGATTTAAAAATAAAAATCATCTTTATGTGACTATTTCTCACAGAGCAGTGGACTCTGTGTAACACATGCTGTACTTGTTGGTTCAATCAAGAAGAGACATTTTCATTCCTTCATCAGTTTAAATTTTGATGTGTCATCATCAATTGAAGAAATGTCATTATTACTTATCTGGTGTTCACAGGCTTTTCCTCTGCTGTCAGCTGCACTGTTGAGTACTCATGTGAGTGAGTTCCTCAGTAGTTTCACTTACAACTCAACTGTTCCCTCATTGCTTCTTCATGTCCTTTCTCACCCTATAAACACTTCCCTCTCTGATCTTAACATACAGTAAATATCAATTATTTACCTTGTACAAAATCATTATGGGATAGGGAGCACCGTATATGGATTTTTAAAGACTCCATTTACATAGTATATGGTTTGTTCATCATCTCAGGTGCAACAATAATACACACCATCATTATCGTAATATCATCTCACAACAGCTGGAGATGACAGACAGACAGATAACAGAAGTGTCAGGGGTTCGAGGGGCTGGTGTGTGATGGAATCCAAAACAAAGAGACAAACTAACAGAGAGAGACGCTCAGGCCTGCAGGACAATCAGGAACAGCTGCTTTATGTTGTGGTTCCATCAAGTGGTTGCACAAGCAAACTGCAACAAAGCTGTTCAAATCAACCTCTCACTCTCCGCATTATGGTTTTAACATGCTCAAGCCAAAACATTTACAAATAGACATACAACTTCTGCTATTCACTTTTCACATGTACACCAACCGTTAAACCTCAAACACACCACACACACACGGGAGCAACAAACTATTACAGCACACTTTGAATATGACTCATCTGTGTCAGGGTCCAAAACGATTTCACCCTTTGATAGAAAAATACATGATCAAAATAAAGCTAATAACGGTAAATTATGCTTCATAATTAAATATTCTTCCATTTAAAAACTGGTTTTCATTCAGAGTTCAGATGGTCGTATGGTCAACATTTTTACAAATTTTGAAAAATATAAACATGCAAATAAGAGAGATTGTGGATTGATAAGAACAAGGTACGAGTGGGTGTGGATTTGACTTTGAAATGACCACCTAGTGTTGCAGTCAAGTTTGGTTTGTCGGCCACATTCCAATATAAAATGCCCCGTGGGACACACTTGGCCCGCGGGGCCGGAGTTTGGACATCGCTGCCTGACGTGCATGTTGCTTAAAATCCCTTTTCTAGGTCAAAATCCGGGGGACGGGACACAGAGTTGTGTTGGTGTTGACAGTTGATAAAGGTTTGCTACCAGCATGTTACATAATGGCCCTGGTGGCAGAACCAGTTTCACTTTCATATGTGGAATGAGGAAGACGGAGAGTCTGGGCTACAGCGCCGAAGGGGACAGATGGAGGGAAGGAAGCCGCGGGGAAGACCGGCGTGACACTGGAGAGAGAACGGGAATGGACCAACAGCAGGAGCCGCGTTCTGTGTTTAGCCGTGCGGGAGGTCAAGCCGCTAACATGCGACGATGAGGAGGACATGGAAGCATGTCGGCTCAGGAGCTCGCGCTGAAACAACGGGGCCGCATACTGGACGCTCTGTGCGCCAGTGGCTCGGCCGAACGTCTGGAGCGGGTCCTGGACCTGCTGCTGGCCCGGGGCCAGCTGGCCTGGGAGGAGTACCAGACCGTGCGGGTACCGGGGCGAGCGCTCTACACCGACGCCAGACACCTGCTGGACCTGGTGCACGCCAAGGGTCCGGAGGCCTGTGAGGTCTTTGTGGGCGCTGTCCGACAGGTCGTGCCGGAGGGCCGCTGGGATGGACTCTCCTCCTCCTCCTCCTCCTCCTCCTCGGGATGGTGTGTACTTCAGGGGGAGGAGGGTCGGCCCTCGGCCACTCAGGTTCTGCTGATGCAGAGACCGGACCTCGTCAGCAGACTGCGGGACCGCATCGATGGAGCGCTGGAGGCTCTGGTGGGGTCGGGACACTTGACCTCAGGAGAGTGTGATGACGTGCGGCTTCCTGTTCACACCCCATCGCAACAGGTACAGGAACCGGCTCTTACTCGGCACTTGTGTTGTAACGCTCCCATATAGTCCTCAGCATTTCAATTCTTTTAAAGGTGCAGGGTGTAAGATGTCGGCCATTTTTGTCACTTCTAAAAAATATCACCAAACAATTGCAAACTCTCATTTTCATGAATTAAATGAGCCCATGAATGTATATTTACATGAGTGGGTCCTCTCTCTATGGGGGCCGCCATGTTTTTACAGTTGCCCAGAGTGGACATACTAAACGTCCTTTGAGCTTGAATGAAAACTGAAGTCTACCATAGGTTCTCCTGCATGTTCAGAAGGGTGAGGCGATGGATACAACATGCAACTTCACCTCTAGATGTCACCAAATCTAGACTGCACTGCAGATACTGCACCTTTAAGGTGACAAACAAAAACCTCTCCTGCTTTCAAGTCAAAGGTGTATTTGAACATTTGCATGTCTCAAAGTTGTTGGTCAACATTCCTGAAAATGGCTGTGATCACACCTTTTTCGTCCACTGTGAAAAGTTATACAACAGAAATGTACTGCATCATTTTGTTTCTATTTTGAATGGAAATGCCATAAAATACTGTCTATGACTGCCATTCAGAACATAGTACCTGTGAGGAGGGATTCCTCGTGAAGAGGATGGTCTGAGTCACCAGCGTTGAACCACAACTCCGGTCAGAGAATTGATTCCAGAAGGGATTTATTAGAGACCGTAACAAGGGATAGAGAGGGAGAAGCAGATAGGATTCTAAGTTACATGAAAGGTGTTTGCTCAGGGTTTCTTCATGAGGGCCATCCAGGCAGAGCATTCCTATAGAACACTGGCTATGACCAGTGTAACCTCCACCTCTACGTCTTTGGGGGAGAGGTGCTTTGAACTTGTTATGGTATGTTGCCAACGATAAGTTGCCTATGATGTGCTCTGAGGCGCCGTGTGGACTTTCGTATAGTACCTGTGAAAATGTAACATTAGAATATGTGTATCGTCTCCCTGGATCCATGTAATACTTCCGTGCTTGTACTTGAAAGCTTTTGCTACATTATACGGCGTTCAAAAAGAATTGAGCTGTCATGAAATGAGGAATCTTTATTGTAACATTTAAACTATTCTTAATCCACGAGGGGATTTTGAATATCTTATTTTGAGGAACAAAGAATATTTTAGGGGGAGTCTTGGCAAGGGACCTTTATACTTCTATGCTGCACTTTCTCACAGTCCCTTAATGTTGACCCCCATAACATTCATTCATTCATCGATCAGGCGAGGCGTCTGCTTGACCATGTCAGGTCAAAAGGTGACTCAGCAGCACAGGTGGTTCTGCGTTACATTCAGCAGAAGGACGGATCCGGATCCTCGGCCACCGAAGAGAAAGTGACGCCACCTAAAGGTTGGTCATTGTCTCATCGTGCTGATTATGCAAATTCATAATAGAGACAGCAGAAGTAAAAAAATAGAAATGACTCATTCAGATTCATGTGAAACAACCTGTTGTGCGTAATTATTTTAAAGGTGCAGTGAGAAAGGTTTGGTGACGTTGCATGTTGTATCTATCACCTCACCCTTCTGAACATGAAGGAGAACCTCTGGTAGACTTCAATTATCATTCAAACTCAAAATATGTTTAGTACGTCCACTTTAGGCTACAGTAAAAACATGGCAGCCCCCATAGAGGACCAGCTCCAAATGTGAATATACATTAAAGGGCTCATTTAAAGGTGCAGTGTGTAAGATTTCAATCATTATTGTCAATTCTAAAATATTACATAATTACATAGTGACATTTCTATGAATTTATAATCACCTAAATGTATATATTTTTCCCATAACTCTGAAATGAGCCCATGAATGTATATTCACATGAGGAGCGGGTTATTTTACAGTGGCCCAGAGTGGATTTGGTGACATAGATGTCACCAAACCTTAAACATTTAGATGATTATAAATTCATGAAAATGTCAGAATGTCATTGTTCTGTAATATTTTGAGAAGTGACAAAAATGACTGAAATCTTACACACTGCACCTTTCATTTGTTGCCGTTCTTCCACAGAGTTCTCTAAGTACCAGAAGAAACTGAGCAGCTCTGTATCCGCCCAGTCGTGCTTCCTCAGCACCTACGGAGGCACCAGCCACATGTCCCTGGATGACATCTACACCGAGGGCCAGCTGGAGCTGGCCCACGACTGCGCGGACGCACACGCACCCCTGAGCCTGGAGGACGTAGTCGGTGCGGCGGGCACAGTGAACGAGGAGGCCGACGCCGTGCTGGTGTCCGGGGAGGCCGGCAGCGGTAAGAGCACCCTCCTCCAGAGGATGCACTGCCTGTGGGCTCGAGGCGCCGCCTTCCAGCACTTCCTGCTGCTGTTCCCCTTCAGCTGTCGCCGGCTGAACTCGGAGCACCGGGAGCTGTCCGTGCAGGAGCTGCTCTTCCAACACTGCTGCTGGCCGGACAGGGAGCAGGAGGAGATCTTCCAGTTCATCCTGGACCACCCTCATCTCACCCTCTTCACCTTCGACGGCCTGGACGAGCTCAAGCAGAGTTTCTTGGACGAGCGCCGGCTCTGCTGCCCCACCGAGCGGGCACCCGTCCACGTTCTGCTCTTCAACCTCATCCAGGGTTCGCTCATGAAAGGGGTGATGAAGGTGGTGACCAGTCGCCCGGAGGCGGTGGGGCCTCTGCTGAGGAAGCACCTCCGCAAGGAGCTCCTTCTTAAAGGCTTCTCCCCGAGTGGGATCAGCTGTTTCGTGAGGAAGCATCACAGCGACCCGGCCGTGGCCGCCAAGGTCTTCGCCTCCCTGCAGTCCAACACGGCTCTACTGGGACTGTGCCACAGTCCGGTTCTCTGCTGGATCGTGTCCCAGTGCCACAAGGAGCTGCTGGGCTGCGGGGAGGGACATTTACAAACCATCACAGACATTTACCTCATGATCCTGCAGCACTTCTTACGACGCCGGAGTGCCCCGCACAACTCTGCGGGGTCGAGTTGGCTTCAGGAGCACCTGAAAAGCATCCTGCGTCTCGGGCAGCTGGCTTTCGACGGGGTCGGAAACACCTGTTACGTCTTCTCCTCCACCGACCTGGAGACGTGTGGCGTGACCGACGAGGACGTCTGCACGGGCTTTCTCGTCCAGAGCAGCGACATGTCCTCCGTCAAATGCAAACGCTACGAATTCCTTCACGTGACCATGCAGTGTTTCTTTGCCGCTTTGTACATCGTCTTGTCAGGAAACGCCGACCGTTCAACCATTCTCCGGCTCTTTGAGCTGCAGGACATGAAAGAGACCAACCACACGGGCCAGTGCTTCAAGGCCTGTTTGCTCACCGCTGCCCGAAAAGAGCCGACTGTTTGTGTGGGGAAAGCGACCACAATTCCTAATCTGCAAATCACGGCCACCTTTGTGTCCGGGCTTCTGTCCCAGCTGCATCGAAGGTTGTGGCTCTGCTGCGGCTCAGCGGCGTCGACGGAGAGGAAGATCAAGCAGGTGTCGCGGTGCCTGTCCAAAGGGATGCGGAGACACTTCAAGTCCATCCCCCAACCGGTGCCGGGTGAGAAGAAGAGCATGCACGCCATGCCCGACTTCCTCTGGCTCATCAAATGCATCTACGAGATGCAGGAGAGTGGAATCGCCAAGGATGCCATGAGCAAGCTGGACGTGGAGCACCTGAAACTGACCTACTGCAACATCGGACCGGTGGAGTGCAGCGCGCTGGCCTACGTGCTGCAGCATCTGAGGAACCCCGTCGGCCTCCAGCTGGACAACAACTCTGTGGGCGACGTTGGGGTGGAGCAGCTGCTCCCGTGCATGCACATTTGCAGTTCTCTGTAGTGAGTTCAACATGTTAAAGGTGCAGATTTGGTGACCTCGAGAGGTGAAGTTGCATGTTGTATCCAGCACCTCACCCTTCTGAGCATGCAGGAGAACTGATGGTAGACTTCAGTTGTCATTAAAGCTCAACAGATGTTTAGTATGTCCACTCTTGGCTACACAAAAAACATGGCGGCCCCCATAGAGAGGACCCACTCCTCATGTAAATATACATTAATTGGCTCATTAAGGGTAATGGATAATACATTTAGGCAATTATAAATTCATGTCAGTATGAATTTGTTTAGTAATATTTTTAGAGGTGACAAAAATGACTTAAATCTTACACTGCACATTTAATGGGCTTATTCAAGGGTAATGGGGAAAATACATTTAGATTATTATAAATTAATGAAACTATCAGTATGTAATAGTTTTGTAATATTTTAGAAGTGACTCACAAAAATGACTGACATAAATCTTACACACTGCACCTTTAAGCATCTTTTCAAGCTGTCATTCAGAATAATAAGACTTCTGCTTCTTTATCGTTCCTCTGTCAAGCCTCAGAAATAACAACATCACAGATCGGGGCATCTGCACGCTGATCGCCAAAGGAATCCAGTGTGACAAATTCCAGAAAATTGCGTATGTACTGTCACCATGATAAACCAGATCAGCTTCAAAAGCACCAGTGACATTTGATCACCCGCCCTGTCATAACCATGCTGCTTCTCTCCAGGCTTTTCAACAACAAGCTGACTGACGCCTGCACTCAGCACTTTGCTCTTCTTCTGAAGACCAAGCAGGATTTCATCTCTCTGAGGTCAGGGAGAGACTTATCATGTGTGAACACCAGATGAGTGATGGTTATGAAAGGAATACTCGAATGAAACCCGTTCTCTTGCAGGCTGGGTAACAACAATATAACAGCAGCAGGAGCCAAGCAGCTCGCAGAGGGGCTGAGAGTCAATCACTCGCTCAGGTTTTTGGGGTAAAAAAAAAATGCTGCAAAAAATGAATCGATCCCATTGGTGGTGTATTTCTATTTCCTTGATGTTGTTTTTGTGTCCTCAGGCTGTGGGGCAATAAGATTGGTGATGAAGGAGCAGAGGCCCTGGCCAAAGCACTCGAGAACAGCCAGTCTCTGACTTGGTTTAGGTAATTTAGTTTGTGTGGAAAATTAATAATGAAGATAAATCTTAGCATAGTTTACAAATAAGGGCCATTTATGTTTGAAAAATCAAACCTATTTATGTTAATAGTGTTACTGTGTGACCTGATGATGGGAGTGCTGGTTCTTTTGAGTGAGCTGGATCCTTTGGCTCAGCCGACTCGGAAGAGCCAAAAGTACCAAAAAGTAAAGTTACGGCTCTCTCGGCTCCCAAACGGCTCTTTTTCATTTTACCACTTATAACTTTAGTAACTCATCCAAATGTAGCTCTGTTTTGACTTATGATTTGTATGTGTAATTGTACATCACTTAAAGGTGCAGTGTGTAAGATTCGGTGACACCTAGAGGTGAAGTTGCATATCCATCACCTCACCCTTCTGAACATGCAGGAGAACCTATGGTAGATTTCAGTTGTCAATAAAGCCTCGAAGATGTTTAATACGTCCACTTTTACTCCTGTAAAAACATGGCGGCCCCTGTAGGGAGGACCCCCTCCTCATGTAAATATACATTAATGGGCTCATTCAAGGAAGTTAGGGGATTAGAAATTTCTGAAAATGTCAGTATTGAATAGTTTTACAGTATTTTCAGAAGGGACACAAAAAAAAAAATCATACACACTGCACCTTTAAACGTGAACATGAGAGGATGAGGAGCGAGGATGAAGACGAAGAGTGAGGATGAAGGTCCATGCATGTTAATGACGGGTGAGGATGAGGATTAGCTGAGTGGGAACAGGTGTGATTGATCATGAAGCAGGAAGTAAAACACACACATCATGATACAGGAAACAGGAAGTGAGACGCGTGTCACTTCCTGCAAAGTGCAGTGAGGTCGTGATCCAAAATCCAGATCCTGGAAAAGTCTTTGAGATGCTTCGCTCAGACATGACAGGTGAGATTCCACCTCCTCAGAAAGGTCAGAGGTCCCC
>JAFBJT010109822.1:16449-30603 GCA_016785325.1 Chascanopsetta lugubris
TTACTTAAATACAAAGAAAATGCACTCAAGCCTCTGGATCCCATGTGGTGTTTTCTGACTGTCAACAAAGTCTGCCAAGTAGAGCTGCCTCTTCCCACCACAAGGCTTTTAAGACAGCCAGAGAGTGCACAAACAAGCATTTACCACGTGATGTTTGTTGATTGTTTCCTCTAATCATGTCCTCTAAGTCTTCAAATTGCACGGCCATAATTCCTTTTCTGTGGACGTGATACAGTGGTGGGTTTTTTTTTTACACTGACTGCCAGTTTGTAATTTTCCCGTTAATGAGTGTGCCATTAACAATAAGTTACACATTGTGTTTAACATTTTTACAAAACAATATATACATATTTTTATAAATCACCCCAATGTATGACTTGCTTTTTACATTACCTTAACATTAGCCCTTTAATGTATATTTACATCAGGAGCAGCTCCTCCCCCATGGGGGCCGCCAATTTGTTACAATAGCCCAGATTGGACACACTAAGCAACACACTGTACCGTTGAATTATAGATTAAAATGATCAGACTAACAAAACAATGTTGCTCTACTGTGTGTGAGTATCAGTGTAGTGGAGTGATCTATTTAGATGGTAGAGAGTCACAAGTTCTCTAATGTAGGATGGGGCTTGATTATTTAGGGCCTTGTAAGTAAGAAGTAGGATTTTAAAATCTGTTCTACGTTTTACTTGGAGCCAGTGTAAGGAAGCCAAGACGGGAGTTATATGATCTCGTCTTCTGGTTCCAGTCGGTATGTGAGCTGCAGCGTTCTGGACCAGCTGGAGGCTTTTCAGGGACCTACTGGGACATCATGACATTAAAGAGTTACAGTAATCCAGCCTAGAAGTTATAAAGGCATGGATTAGTTTTTCGGAGTCTCAATTGACTTGTAATTCATTTTTCTACTGGTAGAAGTGACAAAAATCGCAGAAATCGTACACACTGCACCTTTGACTGAAAACTCTGGATTGACAATATGTTTTAATGCTGAATGTAAAAGATTCTTCACATACATACAATGGCCCATTGTTTTGGGTTATCATAAATTCATGAAAATGTCCGTATGTAATTGTTTTGTAATCTTTTTATAAGTGACAAAAATGACTGAAATCGTACACAGAAACGGTAAGTGGTCTGTGTTTATATTAAGCTTTTTCAAGTCTCGAAGACAAAATGCTTTACAGTACAGTTTACAATCACCCAGTCACACAAACATTCATTCTGTGCTTCTATTCGCAGGACTTTGCACTTAAATGGGACAATGTGGGGTTCAGCGTCTTGCCCAAGGACTCCTCGGCATGCAAATTTGGGGGAGGCGGAAATCGAACCCCCGACCTTCTGGTAAAAGAACAAGTCCTCTAACCCCCTCGGCCACAGCTGCCCAATATTGGTGACTCGCTTTTATGTTTCATATTATTATCCTGTATATAATAATTGGAAACGTGCAACTGACCCTGTGAGTATGATAATAGACATTGTTTGCGGAGGAAACAGTCTAAGGAGAGGAAGCCAGAAAGGAATAGTGCTAAAATCATCATCTTGGGTCTGTGGTTCATGGTTGGATGGAGTCACATATGGTGCACCACCTGCCTTTGAAAAATAATAATCTCCTCCTTCACTGAGTATGACTGTGAAGCCATGTGTACACTTGACTGCATCACCCCACTCTGGATGTAAACTTGCATGCAACATTAATCATTGAAATAGAAGTGCTGATCTGAAGTTTGCTTGGTCATCACTTTTTAGCATGTAGCAAAGTGCCTAAGGTTGGACATGCACATACCATTCAGTGCGTCTAAAGCTCTGTACATGGCAGTGCTGCAATCATCTGTAGTTTGGCAGATATACTGTATGTGCAGATTTCACAGTGGGGTTTTGCGGGTTATAGTGGGCCAACCTCTAACCGGAGTATTGACAGTTGAAACACCAGTCTTCCCCATTCCTACACTGCATGCCAAAACGCTGCTGCAAAGACTATAAATATACAATGTCAGTACGGGCCGTTCACTCCCTGAGCTCATAAACAATATAAGCTTAAAAAAAAAAAAAAAGTAAAGCATAATGCTCACCAAGCGGTTATTTTGAACTCCTCTCAAAATTCCTCTCACAGCTGCAGTTTCACTCCAATCTCTTGTTTTCCATGCTCAGGGTAAAGGGAAGAACATATTTCTTGATGCGATCATTGGAGGACATTTGAGTACAGCACATTGGAAAAGCATTCGCTTTCCATGCTTGAGGTACTGGGGTTACGCTGTAGGACTACTAAAGGATCAGTTGTCATCAGTTGTCATTAAAACTCAGGATGTTTAGTATGTCCACTCTGGGCTACTGTAAAAACATGGCAGCCCCCATACAGAGGACCCACCTCTCATAATGCAAATATACATTTATGGGCTCATTTTTAGGGTAAGGGGGGGGGAATTAGGTTATTATAAATTCATGAAAATATCAGTATGTAATTGTTATGTACAATTTTTGTAAGTGAGGCCCTTACCACTATTTTTTTCCAACCACTATTCCGTTATACCGTTAATAAAATATAGTTCAATACTATTAATTCGGGCATATATTGAAAATACAGTTTGATTGTGATGGATCTCCCCGAAAGGTGACAGAGGGTTCCACTGAAATACTTAAGTATTATTGTGCCACTTTCTCCCTTTGAAAATCTCTGATGGGGATTAACTCTGCTTTTGCCTCCAGGCCACATCCAATCCCTCAAGCAAATTATGCATTCAAATGTGAAGCGGCCTCCCAGAGGATCATACAAATGTTTGGTACATCTGTCTGTATTCCAAATGTCAAATAGCTGTTGCAATGTCTGTATGAGGTGGAGCATATTTGCCAAAGACAGAGGGATATCCACGAAACATTTGATAAATTGTTTACCTGCTCCTCAAATACGTACATGTTATGGATCAAGTGGGACCCAATAGCAGCAACGAAGAGACGAGAGACGGGACTGAGACTGGTTGCAAACAAAAGGGAGCAGGAGAAAATTGTGGTCAATAAACAGGATACAGATCAGGTAAGTCAGAGAGCGGGGTATAAGGGGCAGAGAGGGTGATTACTGAATGAGATGCAGCTGAGACCAATGAGAGAGGCGTGGCCAACAGTGAGTGAGAGGAGCAGGAGCAGGTGAGCAGAGTGCAGAGAGGGTAACAGTATACATGAAATACCTTACTTAAGGGTAAGGAATGAATATATATATATATAAATATACATTAAGGTGATTAGAAATTCCTGAAAAATGTCAGTATGTAGTAGTTTTTCCACCAATGACAAACAAAAAAATCATACACACTGCACCTTTAACAAACTGACTTGATACAACCTATAATGTAAGTACCTACAAAATCTTTAGAAATTCCTGCCTGTTGATGGCTTTTATGCACCCCGCTGCCCCCCCCCCCCCTCCCCCCCCCCCCCCCCCCCCCCTCCTGCCCCCCCCCCCCCCACTGCTCCTTGCCTTTGGAGGTGATTTACTTTCTCTCTTGTCATATCCAAATGATTCTGATGACGGACTGATCTGTACCTTAAAGGTGCAGTGCGTAATTTTTGGTGACATCTAGATGCAGGTTGTGTCCATCAGCTCACCCTTCCCATTTGAGCATGCAGGACAATTTTTGGTAACCCTCAGTTGTCATGAAAGCTGAAAGCATGTTTAGCATGTCCACTTTGGGCTATTGTAAAAACAAAAGTGATTTGATAATGCAGCCTAAAAACAATTTTCTAAAAATGTGCCCCATGGTAGCATATACAAAGTGAAAGCAACAGAACCTTGTGGAACTCCATGACTAACCTTTGTGTGTGTGGAGGATTCAGTACCGACACTAACACATTGAAATCCATCTGACGAATTATCTACATGTTCTTCCTCCATGGACAAAGTCCCATCTTCTTTTTATTTATTGATTTTTTTTTACCAACATTTTATTTGTTTTTTGTTTTTGTTTCAAACAAAGATACAGACTAACCAAGACACGAGATTCAACCAATCACACCGGTTGAAGTTACAAAAAAAAGAAAAAAAGTCATCTACTTCTCGTTTTGTTGTGTGTGTGGTGCTCCTTTATTACATGTCTTCATGTGTTGGTCAAATGAGGCTTCACATTCAAGAAACGTAGAAATATTGGCTTGTTTCCATCAAGAAAAGGGACTGTCACAATCGAGACAACGGCACAGTAAAAGAACTACAAACTTTTGGGACGCCTGTACAAAACATTGTGTTCTCGAAGAAGCATCATGAATAATAAATAACAATGCCAAATAGTAGATCCCATGTGCCATAATAAATATGATCTGAATGGGCTGTGTGTGCAATGCAAGAGGTTTACTTTAGTCTTTTGCCTTATTGAATATTTACTGACCTGAATATTACAGTGGTTGTTAAGGGATTCTTTAGCAGTGAAGCACTGGTGTCCAAACAAGGTGTGGTATTTTTTTTTTATGGATAAAAGTAATTATTTCCACTCCACAATAAAATGTATAATGTATATAGATAATAATTTGTGTCACGTCTGACATTTTTAGCTCTTCATGTCTTCTGAAATCCGATGATTAAATCACTTTTGCATTAAATAATTCCTCCTTTTCCTTCCCAAGTTTGAAAGGTTCCTTATCATGCTTGACAATAAACATGTGCACATCAGCCAGATGTTTTATCCAAAGAAATCCACATAAAAATGTCTGTTAAAAGTATTGAACTTTAAAAAAAGAAAACATTCCTGAGTCTATTTGATGGGACTACTCATTAAAAGTTAAAAACATAGATGATACATATCAAGAGAGGTAAACAAAGGGTTTAAGGATTATCCATTGCATTCTTGTCACACATTTTCAAATTAGTTTGCAACGACCTCATGGTTTCAGAAAAGATAAGTAAGGAGAGGATCCCTCACATGTGACTCTGCCTGAGGTTTTCTTTTTTCCCTGTTAAAGGTGCAGCGTGTACGATTTGGTGGCATCTAGGGGTGAAGTTGTATGGGCATGCAGGAGAACCTCCTAAAAAAAAGAAAAGATGAATAAAAAACAAAAAACAAAAAACAAGTCATTAAAAAAAGACAAAAAAAAGACATGCTCCTCATGTAAATATACATTAATGGGCTCATTTAAGGATACTGGAGAAAAAAACAACAACATTTAGGTGATTATAAATTCAAAAAAATGTCAGAACATAATTGTAGTTTTTAGAAATGACAAAAATGACACACTGCACCTTTGAACAAAGGTTTTGTCTTGGTAGATTTTCCTGACTCTCGCTGAGGGTCTCAGGACAGTGGATTTGGCTAAAGAACCCTCACTTACCGTAAACTGAATGATCTAAACACTTTTCGATTATTCATCCAACGGTACCATACATATGAACCCTTCAGATGAGATGTCTTTGATGTTTTTGTCTTGGCTTTGCTACAGTGTAACACGTACGTCGTGTTCTCAAATCGGATCCATTACTTGGTGACATGGTTAAAAAAACGAAGCAAAATCCTCGCTCGACAATAACATTTCTGGCTCAAGCACAATTTAGTTTGATGGTATTGAAATATCCGTTTGACTTGCCTCTCTGTTGATTAGTGCACACTGCCTATTTTGTGTGAGTGGAAATGAAACAATATGCAGAAACACTATCTGAATCAATTGGATTAAAATGTTCTCAAAATTGATATCACACACACATGTGCAGAGATTATCTTCAAATGTATAACACAGAGAAAGACAGCAGGGATGGAAAAATATAAAGAAAAGATCATTTCATTACATTGGTGTCTCCTTGTTCATGATAAAGCTCTGTTCTAGTGACACAAGCACTACAACAATAACAGGTACAACTAAAACAATTCAAGATTGAAACATCAACTCAACAAATGATTAAGTCTGAACTTTAAAGAAGGTGAAAGGAGTAACAGCCCCCGGTTTGGTAAAATCAATCTTTTTTTTTTGTACATGAATTGAAAAAATATTTTTTGTCACATTGAGAGGGAAAATAAATATTTACTGTACAAGAAATGACACCATGTTAAAATTTGAGAGGGATCTTCATTTCCCAGTGTGTACAATCCCGAGAAAAATCACCCACAATCCCTTTGTTGATGCTTTTTGGAACACTTTGATAAAAAAACACTTTACTCCCCAGGTATTGGTAACCAATTCTGATGGTAAGAAAAACTGTAGAAAAATAAAGTACCAGATATATCAAGATTAAAAGACCAAATGCCCTTGAATTTTTTCTAAAAGAGAAAAAATCCACGAATGCTGAATTGTACTTTACTTCTTTTTTCACTTTAAAAAAGATTCTCTTGTAGTCCAGTGGTTGATCTTTTGGCAGTAAATGGAACAAGAGGGGGATTGTGGGGAACACTGGGAGGGCTCTTGGGCATGTTCTGACGACTGTCTCTCAGGCCCAGCTCCGTGCTCATGGAGGTTTAAGTTCTTAGTTCAGCGCTGATCCTCGTTCCCTCTGGCGTTTCATTGTTGAAAAGGCAGCGCAGTTGGGTGTCATGGCTGAGGTAAGATGCTGCGATGGAAAGACAGTGGAGGGAGGAGAGCGGCGGGCGGCCGAGAGGTCTGAGGTTGTGGAGAGAGATGGAAAAAATGAAAGACATCAGATCACAGCACAGATCAGCACATCTGAAATGCATGCATGGACTGAAAAAGAAATTGAATACAATCGTTTTGATTGTTACTTTCAGGTTGATTCATTCTTCATTAAAGGTGCGGTGTCGTTTTTCTCACTTCTAAAAATATTGAAATACAGTTAAACACTGAGACTTTTTGTGAAAAGTTGCATCTGCTCCATCCTGTGAAAGAGCTACTTCAAACAAGGTACGAATTTAAAATGTCAACATATTCATGGTTAGTCGATGAATGGAAAGGAGTTTTACGGAGTCTTTTTTCACCCCTGTAGAGAAACCATACATTTCCCCCCAAAACTGACTGACTGTAGTATTGTTCAGAATCTGGTCTGTATTATTGTCATTTGCTAAATACGATGTGCCGATGATCTACAGCACGTAGACCCACGGGTCTGGCCCACCAGAGAGTCCTATCCGGCCGTAAGACCACTTTACACAGCGCACAAATGACAGAAAAGACATAAACTCTTTAACGTCCCCACATTCTTTGTCTATGTTGGAGCTTTGATTTTCAGAGATTTATAACATCGTTCATACAAACACAGTTCCATTTAAAATGCTTCACATAAAAAAAAATTAAAAAAACACTGTTACATATACAAAACTTCATACAACAGACGTCCATACAGCAAACATTCATACATACAACAAACAAAACAGGGTGAAGAAAGACTGTCTCAAATATATACAGCTACTTATGTATCATAAGCATCGGAAGCGCATTGTGTGTTTAATGCTTTGATCTGTGATGTTATTGCTGCATGTGACATCACAGGGGAGCTTTACAAAGGCCCGAGTCCTGCCCAACTTTGGTGGATGCTGCGCAAAGTGACACTTCAAAGGTGGAGAGTGTAACATTTGGTGACATCTAGAGGTGAAGTTGTATGTTGTTCCATCAAATCACCTTCACTCTTCTGAGCATGCAGGAGAACCTATGGTAGACTTTTGTCATTCAAACTCAAAAGAGCTTATGTATGTCCACTTTGAGCTATCGTAAATTCATGGTTCATACTTTTTGTCATATTTTTAGAAGTAAAAAAAAATAAAAAAGACCCGAAATCGTACACTCTGCACCTTGAACTTGCATTAAATCAAATCAAATTGATTCTATTTGAACACTATCTGGGCCAGATAGTGAGTTATCTCTACCGGAGCCTATTTGGCCGTGAGTGTCATGGCCAGTGACACTGCAGCCCGTCTCACGCCGAGTTTGAACCTGCTCGCGTTGCTTCCAGAGGCAGTGGCTCTATCCACTGAGCAACTTCCCTCCCACCAAACTAAATGTAGAAGATGTACATGGCTGTTACGTCCAACATTGGCTTGGCTGAAATGAGTTATTCGTCTGCTCAGGACTAAATGTGGAAAACTGAGCAATGACAAACGGTACTGCAAGGCAACAAGAACACCGAGGAATGCTGTGGTCTGGCAGACCGTTCTGAAGGGGTTTGAAAGATGTTTTCATTTTGGGTTACACCGCACCGCACCCCCCCCCCCCCCCCCCGCCCCCCCCCCCCCCCCACACACACACACACACACACACACACACACCCTCCCATCAATGCATGGACAGATTTGGAGGTAGAGCCATTGTGTTTACATACCAGACTGTCAGTGGGTTAAACAGCACCAGATTCCCAGTCTGGACCCTCTAATGTCACATAAACAACGCAGCAATTACAGCCTCATGGTCACCATTACTTGGCATACCTCGAGTATCTTGTTTCATGGTGGATCAGATTGAACAGCAAAACTGTTACTACACACCCCCACCTGGTTGAATACTCTCTTCATGCACATTTCCATTTGCCCGCAGCTTGTGCGATGAAGAATATCAAGTAGAGACGTAACAACCCCTACTCTCACTTTTACACCATTCTATTTAGCCTCCTGGTTATTGCAGTTCTGGTGTAATTACAGTGATGGCTTCAGTGGATCATTATGGGTTAATTTACGATGAAGTAACATGTTTCATTATTACAGTCCTGCCTCTTGGCTTGTGCTGAGGGAGGAACTGTCAAGGCCAGATTTATGACGAAAACGACATTGAGTCGAGTGGACTCTGCAGTTTCTGATGAGTCTGCAACTGGAACTTGAAGCATGTACTCAGCATCTGACAGTGGCTCATGACTAATATATATATGTATATATATATATATGTAATATACATACATATATACATATATATATAATTCAAATTAAGTAATAATTTCTCCAAATTTTGTCAAAATTGTGAAAAATTAGGAATTTTAAAATATCATTTTCGATCATTTTTGTCACTTCTTTGATTGTAAAGCACTTTGAGCTGCAATGTTTGTACGAAAAGTGCTATACAAATAAAGTTCATTATTATTATTATTATTTTTACTTCTTAAAAATATTACAAAATAGTTACAAACTGACATTTTCATGGATTTATAATCACCAAAATATTTTTTACTACCCTTAAATTATCCCATGAATGTACATTTGCACGTGTGACGTGCCCTTCATGTCTATATCATTATGACGCTCAAACAGAGTGCGCTGGCCCAACAACCCTGTCAAAAGGAGCCCATTCCGTGAGGGATGAGCACAATTACTACAGAAATTGGGACATAGTCAGCAGGGTCCATCCTACACCTTGTCTTGCCGATGTCATTACGTGAATAATACGGTCTGTTAGACGCTGATACAGTGAAAAAGCAGAGATCACATGTATCAAACTTGTGGCCCATGGGCCAAACATGGCCCAACACATCATTTCATGTGGCTCGCAAGAGCTTAAATTGTCCAGCAATAAAAGTCTAAAGCAAACATTGCCAATGAACTCTAGTTAGTTCGACATGCCACTTTGTATGTTTACAGTAATATGTTCAGCGTGTTTACATTTCTACATGTGTTTAAAAGCATATGCCATTTTTGCAACTTGAATAAATAATAATCAAATATGAAGACAGTTATTTTACGATATCTTAAGTAGTCATAACATTTAATAACAACATAACATGAACAGCAGTTCAATGATGGCTGTTATTTTCTCAGGTCTTCACTCCGGACCACCACTAATTACTTAAATCCAACACTTTTTGTGTAAAACAATCAATTTGTCAGTGCTCAGTCAAACAGTGTCACCTTATTTATTCATCAGAGCACTGACTCAATAAACTTGGCCTTCATTACCTTATGAGTAATGTATCTTGCTTTTTAATGAAAGAAGAAAATACAATTTATTTTCTAAGACTGTGCTTCATTACAATATTTCAAATTAATAAATTAAAAACCGACACAATTAATAATATCTTCATATCAACTTTCTATTTCGGTCACTTGTCATCTACACAGAGATGTTAATGCAACTTAAGACAAATATAACACATTGCATTTCACCTTATTGTTAGTTATCCTCGTCCTTTGCTGGCAAATGTAATTTGACGTAATTAAACACCTCAAATCTACAGAAACATCAACAGAATGGTGACGGGTTAGAGAGTGTTCAGTGTTTGCACTCACCTTCTGTGTCAGTCAGTTACTCGGGGGTGATCTCTGTTTCCTGGTGCACAACCACTTTGGTTACAGACATATCTGGGTGCTGCTCCTTTGCCTCTTTGATAGCTTGCGCCAAAGCCTGAGGTGGGAGCAGAGAATAGCGACAACATAGTTTGTTAAAGAAAATACAATTTATTGGTCTAATTAAACCGCTGGCAAACGAAAGAGATTAACTCGATGTATGGACACAATTACGCTGTGAGAGAAATTAGGCCTGCAAATAATTCAAGCTTTTCTACCAGAGCATAAACAGTGGAGTCAGGCCCAATTTGTCCACTCAGAAGTTCACGTCACATACTTTACATTTCTCACCTTGTCATGATCAATTTCGGTGTCTCCAGTGATGACGATTCTCTTCTCAATGCGAGTCTCCGAGACCCCTCCTTTCACCGTCTACAACAACAACGGAACACAAGCTGCATGAAGGAAAGGTTGATGGCTCTTTAAGGATCGTGTGATGAGCATAAACAGCTTGATGCATAGTTTGGGAAAATGTTGCATAATGACCTGAATTCATGCAATTATCTACTTGATGATGGATGTACATTCGAATGAGATCAAATGACTAATACCAGTAAGTTCTCCTGAATCGTGGCAACTGCTGGATGTACTGTATCAACGTCAGCATGCTTGTGTTGAAGGTGACTGGATATGCTTGAGTCCTTGACGTGCCCTTTATGTCTTTATCATTATGACGCTCAAACAGAGTGAGCTGGCCCAACAACCCTGTCAAAAGGAGCCCATTCCGTGAGGGATGAGAACAATTACTGCAGAAATTGGGACATAGTCAGCAGGGTCCACCTTGTCTTGCCTACGTCATTATGTGAATAATACGGTCTGTTAGACGCTGATACAGTGAAAAAGCAGAGATCACATGTATCAAACTTGTGGCCCATGGGCCAAACATGGCCCAACACATCATTTCATGTGGCTCGCAAGAGCTTAAATTGTCCAGCAATAACAGTCTAAAGCAAACATTGAACTCTAGTTAGTTCGACATGCCACTTTGTATGTTTGCAGTAATATGTTCAGCGTGTTTATATTTCTACATGTGTTTAAAAGCATATGCCATTTTTGGCAATTGTCACCTGATGTTCCCATTCAGAAAGGGTGCACATGACAATCCCTGGGAGTAAATAATCTCAATTAAATGACTATACTTCTGATTTTTTTTTATAGGAAGCCATGGGAGACTGGATATCGTTTTCAGTTCCCCTCTCGCAGGTTTGTAAATGGTGGGTCAATACCACTGGGGCTCGAGTGATAGAGAGTAGATATCTATCACAGCCCAGTAAATTACTGTATTGATGTGTATTGACTTTGTGCGGGTATGTGGGTGATGTGAGCCAACCTTGGTGATCTGGGTGGTGGTGGTGGTGCTGATGGTCTCGGAGGTGATGGTTTGGGCACTCAGCAGCACCCCCGAGTCCCTCTCTGCCAGGCTGTCCACCGGCTGTGGGAGAGACACCTTTTAAATGTTAGACAGTAACCTCAAATGAATTGATGTATAACACAATGTATTATCTATCTATCTATCTATATCTATCTATCTATCTATCTATCTATCTATCTATCTAACCATTACAGAAACATAAGAAATTGTTTTGGTAATTACCAATGCTGTTGATTTAGGGCAACCTTACTTTGGGTGGTGGTCTAATCAATTTGTTAAACACTATGTATATATATATATATATATATATACATATATATAAAGACCAAAAAAATCTGTGGTAATTTACTGTACGTGATATTTGATCCAACTTTAAAATGTATGACTTGCTTTTACATTACCCTGTGTGAGTGGACATCTAAACATCTTTTGAGTTTGAATGACAACGGAGGGCTACCACAGGTTCTCCTAGATGTTCGAATGGGAGGGCTGAGGTGTTGAATACAACATGCCAAACCTTACACAGTGCACCTTTAACCATTCAGACAAATAAAAATCCCTGACACTTGAACAGGAGGCGCTTGATCTTGAACAGTACAATCCTGTAAGTGGATGACCTGCACTACCTTAGTTCACCAGCATGTGCTACTCAGGCTGTGGTGATATACAGACAGTTGATAAAAGGGGCAATAATAATCAATCTTATGATGTCATGTCAGTTTTATTTAAACAGGACAATATCACAAATCAAATTATTTGCCTCAATGATGTCTGGAGTATGCAAAGCGCAGATTATTTTCGCCTCTCCACCCACGCGTTAATCTGTGGACGCAGTGCATGACTGTTTCCACATAGTGAGTCACGGTTTTGTAAAAAAAGAGATTTAATGTCCCAGTCAAGGGAATGGATTGAGCACTGCCTGATTCACACACATTGGCATGAGGTGAGACAGGCTGTTCTATCTATGGAAAGACTAGCACTCTGCAGTTAAAGGTGCAGTGTGCAAGATTTGGCGACCTCTGGAGGTGAAGTCGCATGTTCTGCCCATCACCTCACCCTCAACCTTCCAAGCGTGCAGGAGAACCTATGGTGGACTGACTTAAAACTCAGACGATGGCTAGCGCGTTCACTTTTACTGCTGTAAAAACATGGCGGCCTCCATAACGAGGCCACACATTTTGCACTCTCAAATGTCCTCTCACCTGGGCTGACTCATATGTAATGGTCTTGGTCTCAGTGTGAACTAAAGGGACGTCCTGGTAGGTCACGGTTCCTCTCAGGGAGTTGGTGACGTCGGAGATGGTGATTGTCTGGGTCTTTAGCACAGGAGACTGGAGGGATGTGATACACAGTCAGCCACAAACTCTCCTACACAAATGTATGACATTAGTTAAGATGTACCGTGATCCTGTAATTGAAATCCTTGCTTCCAGCTGGCACCATACTAATTAGCGGCGAATCTACTTCTGCCTTATGGCCGGCCGGGCCAAATGTGGCCCTGAAAATCATTTGGTGTGGCCCGCGAGAGCTTCCAGGCACAAGATTGTTGATGTATAACAAGAATAAGTCTAAAGCGTAAATTGCCCATGAACTCTGGTGAATTACACGTGCGGCATTTTATGTGTGACAATACATTCAGTGTGTTTACAGGTGCAACATTCATGGAAATACAAATACAATACTTGTGACTTAAATAAATAATAAATGAATAAATAATCATCAAATTTGAGGACAGTTATTTTTCAATCTGTTGGGTAATAATCACATTTAGTCCCACAATGAAAACCAGCCCCTTGCGAGATGAGTTTGCCACACCTGGTCTAACTGTACGCAAGAGTCTACCCCCGCCGTGAAATGCCTGAAATACTGGGACAAGCTCACAGTCTCTAATGGTGCGTTGTACAGAACTTCAATGATTGTAGGCAAAGGAAAGAACCCCAAAGGCACGAGGGTTTCAGTTTGTGGTCCCTGATTCACTGGAGTCCGAGGTCCTGAGGGGAGTTCATGACCGTGCTGGTCATCAGGCTCAGTCCATGACTCTCGGCCTGGCTCGACTGGGCTCTTTCTGGCTGAGCCAAGATAGCGATATGAGAGATTATGTTCTGGGTTCTGACGAACACAGTGACTCCTCTACCATCCGGGCTCAGGTGAGGTCGAGGTTTGGTCGAGTGGTTGAAGCCTGTAGACAGACTTATACAGGCTATGTCCAGGCAGGACCTTGGATATTGGTGTCTGTAGATTCATGTTTCAGACCTTTATTAGATGATTCATTCTTAGGATAAAATGTTTTTTTGTGTTCTGTTGGTTTGTTTTTTCCTCTCTGTAAGGTACTGTTCAGTTGTAAAGAAGTTACACAACACTGTATTTTGTTATTTTTGTTTCTATTTTTCTTTTTTCTTCCAATGAATTGGAACTGTGTATGTTGAGGTTTGGTGGGGGTGTATAAGGCACTGGGTTGTGGGATAAGCGCTGCCCACATATCATGGCAGCAAGGGATACAATTTTTGTTGTACCATCGACCTCGGGTATTTTGTAGTATATTGTTGGGTTTTCACTGTGTATATGGTACTAGAATTTGATCAAATTAAGGGGGGGGGGGGG
>JAFBJT010109824.1:12964-82704 GCA_016785325.1 Chascanopsetta lugubris
CACTTCGTACTACTGCAAATTAATTCAATAAATGGACTTAAACATGTAAAGCTATTATCTGATTATCACCATTTATGGTCACGTAAACAGGCTCTGGTGTATCTGGAAACATGAGGGGGATGAAAACAAAGGAGACCAAAGTTAATTTCAGGATACATGAGGGAATGTTCCTTAGGTGTCAAACATAAGGCCTGCGGGCCAGAACCGGCCCACCAGAGCATGCAATCCGGCCCACAGAGTATTTTCATTAAATTCACACCTATACTTGTACTTGTTCGAACTAAAACAAATGACACATTTGGAGTTGTTGTTGTTTATTTGTCATCATGCTATGATTTTACTGGTCCGGCCCTGTGAGGTCAAATTGAGCCGTATGTGGCCCCTGAGCTAAAATGAGTCTGACACCACTGCTGTAGATGGAACCGACTAACTTATGTCTTTGATTTGATAAATGTGATATTTCTATTTCTGTCCAACTGATGTCATTTTTTCCATCTCCTCTTGCAGAGGTGCTGATGAACACCAAGACGGAGACGTCTGATCTCAAATGGACCATCTTCTCACGCACCAAACCCGAGGTATGTAACACCCCCCCCTCCCTGGCTTCAGCATGTTATCTGTATTCCTAACACAGACCTTGTGGTAAAGGGGGTAGGGGGGATTTGGGGCTTCCAGCTGTTCCTTTGTTACTTGGGCTATAAAGGAGTTCCTTATATGGCTGGTAACTGACAGAATAAAGGAAACGGCAGAGCCAATGTGGGATTTCAAAGTCTACTGGAAGCAGATGCTTTGATTTATCCCGTTCAACCTCGGAGCTGCACCGCAGTTTGGAAAAGTGCTGCCGGAGAAAGACATATTTGAAATTTGATCGGAGGAGTGGTTACGTTATGATGAGAAGTTGGTAGCCCTGAAACTTCCCAACTCACTGATGCCTCACAGGACAGAAATGGGTTGAGTGGGCCTGGCAGGGGGAGACAGATATTCTTTCAAATAGCTCGAAATCATTAGAATTGGGTTATTAAAAGCTTCACATCATCAGGAAACCTTAAGAATGGAACATAGCGGAGGAGGACAGGCCAGATGCCACAAACGGTCTGTGTCAGAAACTACGGATTCTAGCAGATTACCAGGGTTGTTTATTTTTAGGATTTGAGGCTTGTTCAAAAATACCGCATCGTTAACGTTAACTCCTCTTATTCCAAGCCCAAATAAAGCTAATATTCAAGCCCCCTGTCAAATCGTGTCACTGCAGCGTCTCTTTTAAAGGTGCTGTGTGTTAGATTTGCTGACCTCTAGAGGTGAAGATTCATGTTGAGTTTCATCACCTCCCCTTCACCCTTCTGAGCATGAAGGAGAATCTATGGTAGACTACAATCGTCTTTAAAGCTCAAAACATGTTTAGTACGTCCACTTTTACTGCTGTAAAAACATGGCGGCCCCCGTAGAGAGGACCCGCTCCTCATGTACGTAAATATAGATTAATGGGCTCATTTAAACGTGCAGTGTGTACGATTTTGGTCATTTTTGTTGCCTCTAAAAATATTAAGAAACAATTACATACTGACATTTTCAAATTTATAATCATGCAAATATTTGATTTTTTTCCCACCATGTTTTTACAGTAGTAAAAGTAGATCAACTAAACATATTTTTAATGACAACTGAAGTCTAACATAGGTTTTCCTGCATGTTCAGAAGGGTGAGGGGGAGGTGATGGATACAACATGCAACTTCACCTCCAGATGTCACCAAATCTTACACACTGCACCTTTAAGGGTAATGGGGGAAAAATGACCAGCCACAGGTAACCATTCAGATGATTATAAATTCATGAGAATGACAGTATGAAATTGTTGTGTAATATTTTTAGAGGTGTAAAATGACCAAAATATCACACACTAATGAAATCATAAACATAATTGCAGGGCTGTGTATCCAGGTGCTGTGTGAACAGCAATAACGCAGGATTAAATCCCACCACATGCATTAACACACAGTATTTAATATAGTCTATATAAAAAGTAATGGTGCGTATCATTTACAGGATTCTCTTTTGATATGTTTGCTGCAGCAGGATCTATATTTAGATCATTTCTCCGTTGTACCTTTGTGTGAAATCATGCATCTTATAGTCCTCCCTTTCGATTTGCATTCTACTGTAAATGTTTTTCCTTTTTGTTTCTCATCAAATCCACACGAGCCCCGGCGGGGACGCTTTGTGCGCCTTCATCACAGGAATCGTTTTGTTTCTCTACTGCCAAAGTCCAAAAGTATTTATTTGTAGGGATTAGAGTGATTCAGACCTGGCACTCTGTGCTGCAGCGGCGGCACTGTAATTCATTCACACCAGTATTCTGCCTCACCCAACACATCATCTGCAAATGGATTTTTAAAAGATTTGCATATTTACATAACCGAATTTCTCAGCCTCTAGTTCAGCAGAAATCTGCTGAATTCTGCCCCGGGTATGTTAATTTCCTGCTTGTCTCCTCCTCCTGGGAACAAGCCGGTGCTGAACATGCTTGCTGTTGACTCAGAAGTCAAACATGAAAGTGTTTTCCTGGCTCGCCAGCAAATGGAGATTCCTCCAAAGGTTCGTTTCTGATAGTGCATGTGTGCGATGTCCCCTCTGTATACGTAGGTTTTGGGGTGGAGGTGTGTTGGAGGGGGGAAAGCTGGATGCTGTGAGGGTTGTTTTCCCATTCACCAAGCTGCGGCTCAGTGGAAGGAATTCTTTAAAGGTGCACAGTGTGTCAAATTTGGTGACATCTAGAGGTGAGGTTGCATGTTGAATGCATCGCCTCACCCTCACCCTTCTGAGCACAACATATGTTTTCCACATGTGACTTAAGAGTGTAGTACATTTTAGATTTAGTGCTAAACAAGAACTATAAATGCCATAAAGTCAATATTTTGGGTAAACCTTTGACAGACCTATGACTGACAGAATCCCCCTGCCACTTTACATTTGTTTTGTAGAAAATAGCACATTTTTTGTGTTTCTTTCATAAAAAATGACAAACTGGCATTTAAAGGGTTAAAATCCACAAAATGATGGAATGTTTGGTAGTTTTGAACATGCCTGAAGTTGTTTAAAACATTTATGTAAACAAACTGGGCTAAAATATGAATCTGTTAAGTATTTAGAGCATATAATCACTCCAATGTATGAGTTGCTTTTTAAGTAACCCTGAAAATAGCCCCTTAATGTATATTCACTGCAGGAGTGGGTCCATCCTATGGGGGCCGCATGTTTTTACAGCAGCCCAGAGTGGACATATTAAACATCTTTCGAGGTTTAATGACAACTGAAGGCTACCATAGGTTCTCCTGGATGCTCGAATGGGAGGGGTGAGGTGATGGCGACAACATGCAACTGCACCTCTAGATATCACCAACTCTTACACACTGCACCTCTAGCAATCCTCATTCAAATTTGCTCTGGATGAAAAACCCACAGTGGGCTCCATTCACTCCCGCAGGGCTGTGACAGGTGTGTTACAGCAGAGAGCTGAAACATTATTATGATTAATGGGACTTTTAATGGTGACCCATTATATAAAGTCGATAGTGGAGCTTTTTATAGGGCAATTAAATATACTCCGGTCCCACAAAAAAGTTTTCCGGGGTCAGATGTCATTTGAACGTGACGACGCTCTCTCTCTCTCTTGTGCTTCCCCGCAGTGGGAAGAAGTGAGCGGCCTGGACGACGAGAACAACAGCGTGAGGACGTACGAGATCTGTCAGAGCGACAGCTCGTCCAGCCACTGGCTGCGCAGTGGCTTCATCCAGAGACGCGGCGCGTCGCAGGTGTACGTGGAGCTGAGGTTCACCATGTTGGAGTGTTCCTCCAGGAGCACCCACCACCGCAGCTGCAAGGAGACCTTCAATCTCTACTACTTCCAGGCTGACTCTAACGAGGCCACGCCCACCTACCCGCCCTGGATGGAGAACCCCTACGTCAAGGTACGTCTGGACCAGGGGTGTCCACATAGGACACCCAGATTGTTAGCAGGGCCAAACAAACTTAAATTATTGAGAGCCTTATGGGCTAATCAATAATTGTTAAATGTGCGTCAGGATATGGTTGTAGGATAGAATCCTATAGGATTTAACATTCTGCTAACAACACTTTTTTTAAATAAATTGAAAATGATAGAGTTTTGTTTTGTAGACAATGCCAGTCCATTTGAAAAAAACAAAGTGTTCCCTTATGCTCATGAATACAGAAAAACACTGATTTCAAAAGCAAATTGAACTGGAAATGAATGGGGGTGGTTTTCTAAAGTGGGATTTTTATTTTGAAGGCGAACAGAGGTGGGGGGTTCCTGTGAATGGAAGCTATTGGCCGCAGCTGGACTTAATTGGGCTCCATCAGCATGTGAACACGAAGCATGACAGAATTACACACACAGGAAATGGAACCTTTTCAAAATAAAAGCATATTTTGTCTAACATCATGTATAAAAGAGGGCAGCCCACATTGAACAATGGATCGGGCCCGATGTGTTGCATTGCTACAGGATACTATCATCATTTATGGTGCACACCACCTACATTACATACGCATATCAGCTTATGGTACAAACCAGTTGTGGGCAGTGTCATATTAGGAGTTAAAGGCACAGTATGCAGGATTTGTGTGCAGTCAAAGCTGCCTCCAAAACACCAGCAGGGCTTGGCATGTGCACAACAGCTTCCCTATTTTTTTGGATTTCAGGAATACCACATTAGTTGTAGAGACGTTGATATGTTATCAAGCTAATTAGGCTAACCACCAGTGCTAACCTTGTAGCCCAGAAACTTCCCGTACACAGCAAAACAATAGGAAAAGAGAAAATACAAGCAAAGACTAGCTTCTCTGTAGATACACACACCACTACACATTTCTAATGGCTCAACTGAACTAGATTAATTCTGTGTGTCTACAAATTCCTGCATTATATACCTTAAATAGAACACTTTTTTGAGTTGTGGGTGTGGTATATGAAATTCCTTTTATATCTTGCACATATGACTTAACACAAACTATTATTTGATTTCTCTTTTCCACTTCCCTCAGGTTTTTGCCTCTATAGACATTATGATGCATCGCTATCAGAAAAATGGCACCCCCTAAAAACGTAGAATTAGCTTCTCATCCTCCAACATGCAGTTGGCTCCTGTCCAGGTCATTACTGGATCAAGGTCGGCTCGCAAAGACATTTGGTGATTGCATATTTTATATCCAAGTTACATTATCATCTCATGGGGGTACGGAAACTCTCCTCATCTGTGCATCCATGTTGCCAAAGCTCTAATGTCAGAGCGCCATTGAACACAGCACTAAAGAGAGGGGATTCAAACCAGCCCCTGCTCCTCGTCTTCATTACCAGTCGGTAATGTGACTCTGACAGAAAAATAAAAAGGGATGAAATGTTGGCTGTGATGAATTACCTCTCCTCTCCAGCCAGTTTCTACTCCCCGCCAGTTGAGCTTCAAAGCGCACTGTAACAAATGGGAAACAATGGATGCCAGGAGGGTAGTAAATCAGTCTGAAATCACAGCGGTACGCTTTGGAAAATGTTCAATAATGTAAAGCACATGTAATGTATCGGTTAATGGTCAGAAATGACTGAAACATGCAAAACCACCGGCCTCATCCTTATCCGGACTCCATCCTGTGTGTTGCCTTTACATAAAAGCCTTTCTCTCTCTTCCCGTCCTGGGTGGACACAGGTGGATCATTTTATATATATATTAATGTATACACAACCTGCCTCATAAGCTCTTCCTCACCTTCATCATACTTCATGTGACTTCACCTCTAGTTGTCACCTAATCTTACACACTGCACCTTTAATGGTCAGAAATGACTGAACCATGCAAAACCACCGGCCTCATCCTTACCCATACTCTGTCCTGCTGTTACATAAGAGCCTCTCTCTCTCTCTCTCTCTCTCTCTCTCTCTCTTCCTGTCCTAGGTGGACACAGTGGCTGCAGACTTTCTCCTGAGGAAGGGCGGGGAGAGGAAGTTCAACGTGAAGACCTTAAGACTGGGCCCTCTGTCCAAGAGAGGCTTCTACTTGGCCTTCCAGGCCCAGGGCGCCTGCATGGCCCTGCTCTCCGTCAGGGTGTTCTTTAAAAAATGCCCTCCGCTGCTCAGCGCTCTCTCCTCCTTCCCCGAGACCGTGCCCCGCACGCTGGTGCAGGAGGCGCAGGGGGTGTGTGTGGAGCACGCCGCCCAGCAGGGGCCGCGCCCTCGCCCTCCCAAGCTCTTCTGTGGGGAGGATGGCCAGTGGGTGGGCCAGCCCACCACCTCGTGTGCCTGCCTGCCGGGGTATGAACCCGGTGAGGGACACACGCAGTGCACAGGTAAGAGAGAGGCGGAGTTAAAATAGGTGGGCTAGTGCCCTTTAAAAGCCAATAAACACTGCCACTTATGTCTGTTAGACTGTACCAATGTCTCACAAGGTGAGTGACATATTGAATCGCACCTACACTGGGAACATCAACCAGGAAGTGGTAAACAACACCATGGAGCCCAGTGTTGACCCACTGACTATGTCATATATATAAAAGTATACAAGCTGCCCCACAAGAGAGAGAAGCACCCCCAAGTCATTACCTCACCATAGATCAGGGGTGGACAATTGTGTTTCCAGGGGGGCCACATAAGAAACCCAGATTGTTACCAGGGGCCAAGCAATCTTAAATGTCATAATCAATTTATATAAACAAAATAATGAATTTAAATGAATACAAACAGTACAGCTATGCTCAGAAATACAGAAAAACTAAATCAAATGCAAATTGGACTCGACCTCTGCCCACTCCACCTGAACCACAATGCTGCTGCGGTCATGTAAACATCAAGCATGACAGAAATCACACACATAGGAAATGGAAGTATTTCAAAATAAAAGCATATTTTGTCTTTTTTTTCTAGCAGCATGTATGAAACCCCTGTGGGCAACATTGAACAAAAAAGTTGTCCTATGTTTAGCTACAAATATTCATGGCTAAGCTAACATGGCAAGGATGAATGTGCGTCATGGCAACATGCTAGTAACTGCTCAGGAATGTGCATCAGAATAAGTCCTCCATATCCATATTCTGCAAGATAGTGAAAATTGCAATGAAGAGAATTGAATTGAAGAGAGTGCCGCATAAATATGTATGGTGGGCCAGTTTTTGGGTCATTCCTGTTTATCACTGGGTATTTGTTGATTTTGTCGACCCGTGAAAAAGAGCTATGAGGAGACAATGGTGAGATAAGTCGTGAGTTTTGCGGAGTCAGCGCCACGACATTGCAAGGGAAATGAGTGACCAAGGAAGTCAGATGAGAGAGGAGGAGGACTGTGACACGGAGAGGTCAACACTTAACTCGGGTGAGGAAGCACAAGGTCAAAAGCTCAAGCGCTGCGACAAAACCTGGTTGGAGTGAGATAGAGAAGAAACACAGGAGGTGAAGGCAGCGGGGGGTGGGGGGGGGGCGGGACTAGTGCTCGGGGTAAAGATCATATCGCTTTGAGAACATCAAAGTGATGCAGAAGAAGGAAAGATTCTCTCAGGAGCTCTGCAGCTGCTCCTTCTAACGAGTCCAATTAACAGCTCCGTGCGTGAGCCTGCACGTGCACACAGTCATTACGCTAATGTACATTAATATCATAACTCACCTATAACCTCACACCCTTAATGATATATGTTATGGGAGCTAGCTTTCTGGCCCCAAAAGGTGAGCGTGTAAACAAGATATACCGTAGGTCCCCACAATATGAGTAAAACCTCACACACACACACACCAGAAAACACACGTGCACAAATGTGTTTGTGCAAAACAAGAGTGGAATTGTCAAGAAAAAAGAAAAGGTGTCTTCCTCTGTGTGCGATGGAAGGTTGGAATCAGTCCCAGCGGGGGGGAGTTATCATTTTTCACAACAGAAGAAAAAAATAACAATAACAATAAAAAATAATTTGCGACATTTTGCTTCTGCTGGAGTGGGGTTGGCATTTCCAGAGAGAGAGAGAGAGAGAGACATAGAGAAGGAGACAGAGAGAGCGAGTACCCACTAGACCATAAAGGGAAAGTGCCTTCATAGCGAGTCTGAGGAGTTAATTTGCAGCGTAGGCCGCTCATTTCAGAAAATGAAATTGACATCCAGGTTTTAAAACGAAATTAATTTAGCTGTAATGCCATTATCTCCAGTCCTCTTACGTCACACCCAGCCCTCGAACTTAGAATTTACGAATGCTGTCACATCAGTTTAGTGACGGGGGATGATCTATATTTGAAACCGTGTCTTTGATGTGAAGCCGGAGCGGCCGATATAAATACTACATTCCAACTATATTTTTCACCGATGTTATTTCAAATGACAACACGACGGCGAAGTATTTTTGAAGTGTTGGCGGCCGTCGTCCAGATTCGAGTCTGGAGGTGGTGAGCTGTGCAGAGGGTACATGTGGTTTGAACATTGGCCAGTAATGTGGGTTTGTCATAGTTCTCTCTCATTCAGCCTCTGAAGCAGGAACAGTGAACAGTGCTGGTGTCAGCGCATATGTGTGGAGACGACACCTCATTACACACACGTGTTGATGTGTTAATTACGATGTGCGTTGTGCATATGTATGTGCGGAAGCTGAGAGGAGGCAGAGTTCGGATAAGGACAATTACACAGTTAGAATGATTGGAAGTCTCTTCGTATGTGGCCTGCAGGCAGCACCATGCCACAACGGGCGGGGTTTTAACGTGTACATGTCCAAACACGTAGCTATGCATCACAGAGATCCTTGGACAAATCTGAAAAATTGAAAATTACACGTCAACCACAAGGTGGCACTATCACAGAAGACAAAGCGTTTAGGTCCGTAACGTCCATATGATACATCGCACGTTAATGAAACCACACATCCATGCGTTTAGGGAATCCTGCGTAATCTGCTGACATTGGCCACACCCATTTCCGTCTCGATTTTTGATTTCTGCAAAATTACTAAGAAGTTGTTGTCGTGAATTGATCGGTTCCAAATCCAGGAAGATCTGCCTGGTTTCCATCGCCACTGTTTGAAGTTAGCAGGGCTCTCAGTTGACACGGTGGCTGAGAAATCGCGATGATGCTAACTCATCAACTCATTTCGCATTTCCACTCACTTTAACCTTGTTTGTGTATTTGCATAATTAATCCTGACTCTTGAAGGTCTTGGTGTTTTTTATATCTCGGTAACAACAGCATTTTCACTTGTTGCAAATTGCAACACTGGTCATATAAGTATATTGTGTGTTTGTTTTTTGCACAATTTCTCTGTTTGAATAATTCATGACTAATTTAATACCTTTTCATTTTAGTGCAGACTTTATGTTGGAGGCGGGAGCCAGAATGTGTTAACACCCTGTTCGCCATGTCAGTGAAAGTGAATACAAAATCTTGCATACAGCTTGTAAATCGGAAAGGTTCCAGGTCTCACACCTCCACAAACCTTAATTTAAATAGATTTTGACTACTTCAGCAAAGTAACGAACAAATGAGTTATTAACGCAGACTCAGATCTGTGAGTTTTTCTAATTTGAATAACACAGCACCTCTTTGTGTGTTTAATGGGGAGACTTTGTTTGGTGTTGTTCTGCAGATGAGATCAACCCGGCGATAAGCAACATACCAACGATGATATGTGTTTACAGACTGATTTATATCAGTGTTATTGTCTCGGCTTTATTGCGTAACTGTGTGTCGGTGCTCGCTTTGAACAACCTCATGAGTAGCTGCAGTTTGACCTGAGTGGGAGTGGGACTCTGTGGGGGTTTGGGGATCTTGTGTCAGTGTTGTGTGTAATTTGTCTTCATTTGCTCCCCCAACCACCCCCCCCCCCCCCCCCCCCCCCCCCCCCCCCCTCGCAGCCTGTCCTGTGGGTCAGTTCAAGTCCGGCACAGAGGGACAGTGCATAAGCTGTCCGAGATTCAGCCACACCACCGTCAGGGGCTCGTCGGTGTGCGCGTGTCGCATGTATGGATACCTGCGCGCCGAGACCGACGCTCCCGACATCCCCTGCACGAGTAAGTAAAGCGCACGCAGCTGCAAATTCACATGCAAAGACGGGAGGTGCTAAGTATCTCTCATTTGTCCCCACTTTGTTCTTCTCCACTTTGTTGTTTACTGTCTCTGCTGCTATTTCTCATTCAGCCAGGCTCTTATCTGCTTTGTTTTCCTTTTTTGTCGCTGAGTGGCGGCCATTGAGATGCACATCTATTGTGACAGGTCGTCGGGGGCAGGGCTCTCTCTCTCTCTCTCTCTCTGTCTCTCTCTCTCTCTCTCTCTCTGTCTCTCTCTACCTACAGTGAAGTGGTCATTGATGGTCTTAAATGACACCTCCATGCCGCATCAGGAATTTTAATTCAGTGACATGTGAGGTGTTTGAATGTGTGGGTGGGTGGGTGGGGGGGCCTTCAATGAGGTGCATTCTCTCGCTGTGGCTTGAAAGAGGATGTGAAACAATGTGATACTATTTCTATTCTATGCAGGTGAGATATTAATGCCAAGTAGAATTTACGACTGGCAATTTCATTATTCCTGATAAGTTTAATTACAAAAGCGTTATCTTAATTATTCATCTGTTAATCTCACTGCCTGCACACCGCTTCTATTTTCAATTTGAATGCAAAATTGTAAGTCACATGATTGTTGTTTTGGGGTTTTTTCAACCTGCTTCACGACTTGAATTAAACTCTGGAGGTAGAATGTACAAACTTAGAGGGCGGTCCCGCTGCTGGTGGCAATATACATTAAAGGTGCAGTGTGTACGTTTACTAGAAATATTACAAAACAATTACATACTGACAATTTCAAGAATTTATAATCACTTGAATGTTTTATATTTTTCCATGACCCTTAAATGAGCCCATTAATGTATATTTACATCAGGAGTGGCTCCTCTACAGGGTTTTGTCATTCTAATTATTTTGATAAAAGTGACACATCTTACATGCTGCACCTTTAAATGTGTGTGTGTCTCAGCCCTCCAGTCTGCAAAAGTCTGCACAGAAGCTGAGATAGTGGATGTGAGAACACTGCAGGAAATCCTAAAGATTCACACTGTGTGTGTGTGTGTGTGTGTGTGTGTCTGAGAGAGAGTTAGCATGCTAATGATGTGTCTAACAAGCAACGGACACAGAATCAACCAAAGCTAGACTTTAAAAACACACATAAACATGTCGGCATGACTGAAATTATAAATAGAATTTCCCTAACACACCCAGAAGATGTGATCAGGAGTCGAATTACGAATGGAAACATTCAATACACTGGCCTATGTACTCCATGATTTCACCTGCAAGTCAATTAGCACTAATTGCTAACCTAAAGAGCATAAGAGGGTGTTTTCAGCCTCAGGATATCTAACACAGTTGTTTGCAATGTGACATAAAAGGTCAACAGGAACAAAGGTACAACAATGACCAACAGAGAGGGGCGTGTATCACCACCTAAAACCGCAGAGTTGCACATATTTTTGTATCGATACATCAATTCTGGTGCAAGGACAGTGGTCCAGTTAGATGGCACAATGGAATTATCATAGCTCAGTTAAATCGGATGAGTAAGATGTCTAGAGAGCTTTTGGTGATAAGAGCCGACACTGGTATCGATGTGCCGTCAACGAAAATACGTCGTCTCTGCAGCAGACATAATACATGACAACTGAAGTCTACCATAAGATCTTCATATGTTCTGAAGGGCGAGGGTGAGGTGATGGACGCAATATACAACTTCACCACTAGATGTCACCAAATCTTACACACTGCACCTTGAAGAAATTTCAGATTGTTCATGACGTTTTTTACATTTACTTAAATCTGAACATTTGCAGACTCCACTCGAGATCAACTCAAGCGAACTCAAATGAGTGCGACAGCCCTGATTTAGAGCAGGGCTGTCAAAGATATGGCCTGTGGGCCACAACCAGACCACCAGACGGTCCAGCCCGGCCCCCGAGATGAGAAGACATTGACTGGAATTTTTTTAATAAACGTAACTGCAATTTGACTGTCAAGCAGTTTCCATTGTGTATTGTTAATCATACTAGGATTTGATTGGTCCTGCCCTCTGTATGTTTGACACCCTGCTTTAGACCCTGACTCCTCCTCCCAGACCCCCCTTCACCTTAAAGGCCCTCTGACTCCTGTGCTGTTTTCAAAGCATCCTCCGCCGTATTGCTAAACTCCACTATCTCCAATTCTTCGAGCATCCTCCGGTGTTTCCGTCTAAAACAGCTTTTCCTATCGTTTCTTTTTTCTTATAACTTTAAAAAGTGCCCCCTCTAAAAATCCTCAGGATTCATGTCCACCCACATTGTGTGTGATGCTGCTCTGCTGGAGAACACTCATTAACACCCCAGTGAAGCTTTGTCTGCCTGGCAGGGAACAGAAACCCATTCTCAGTGATGCCTGGCTTCAGGCAACTTACCGCCTTCCTACATACGCTTCGCAGACAGCGATCATAATCATCCACTTTCACATGAGCGTAATTGCACCTGTGAAATTCCACAGCATAACACCAGACTCCCACAGTGAGGCGAAGCATTTGCAGGAGCACCAGTGAGCCTGTTTACATGACACTGAAAACTCCGGTCATTATCTGAATATTTGAATGATCTGATTATTCAACACACAACAAACACCGGGATATCAGATGTTTTTTTTATGTCTGAGTATGCGTGGAGTCACAACGTGAGCGGAAGACGGACTAAATACTACAAACATGGCCTGCAGCAGCGGAGAGTCACACAGAGCCACTTGTGGAATGGAGACAGTGGCATTGACATTGCAGTGTCTCCCTTGGGGCGCTGCACATTAACTGAGAGCCACTCTCCGGTCACTACGCCGTTCAGATCGCTAAGCGCTCGGCAGCAGCGGTGGAACGGGACTCGGCCAAAAACCAAACCTAACCCTCAAGAGATGAGAGGAGAGTTCATTCAAGCATATCAAATAATCAAACGATGTTTATCAATACACCACAGCACAGTGATGTTCGACAAGACATGACCGGATGTTTTGAAAACAACAGGAAGTTTGAGTCTCGCGTCATTACGTGCGTACGTCCTCCGATAGAAATCTGACAACTGAAGGGGCTCATGAAAAAGCTTTTCCATGATCTGTTTACTGACGAGCATGTAAACCCAGATGTCTGATTACTCCCAGTTATCTGATTTCTACCGTCATGCAAACGGGCCCAGTGACCTCATGCGCACATGTGAAGCTTGTATACAAATGGACCGTGTGGGTCACACAGAAGTAAAGTAGCAGCCAGATGACACAGAGGAGATTAGAATTCGATGCAATAGAGAGATTGCGTGTGGTGTGATTGCATCAGGGGTTGGCCATGACTAGGAAATTAGATTTGATGAAATTTTTGATGGAATAATGTGACAGTGTTCGGCGGGGGTGTATGGGTGGGGGGGGGGGGGGGGGGGGGGCGTCCCTGGTGGGGGTGCGAGCGTCACTGCTGTCTGAAGACATTTAGTTACAGGCAGAAATGTTATCATGTTCTTTGTGATGAGTCAGCGGAATCAGTCCGAGCAGCTGCATCACCTGACATTAACGCTGCTGCGAGGAACACGACTCGACGACATCACATGAGGAGTTTGACATTCAGAGAGATAAACACTCACAGCTGAAAATATGAAGGAACGGCGACGTACTCCTTACTTTTAGGTATCTCGGGGGCCGGATAGGACCCTCCAGCCGCACGTTTGACACCGCAGACCCATACATTGCTGACGACCCTACACGTACCCCTGCGTCATACCTCCACGTGGCTCCCCAAGACATTGCCCTTTCAAAGGACAGTTTCTATTAAACCCTGTCGCTTTCAAATGGAGTAGAACCCAAGATGAAATGATGCGAGTCAAGAAGAGACGGAGAAGTTCAAACATCTGTAGCACATCTGTGCCGCTCAGAGACTCTTATGAAAAAACACTAGACACTAGAGAAGTGAAAGAATAAGAATAAGAATAAGAAGTGAAACTCCCATTTCCACCACCATTTCAGCTCCACACCAATTAGCTCTAACCAAAGCAAAACGATTGTACAAAGGCCGCAGGCACACCTAAGACACAGGAGGGAGAATTAGCCTCAATACGTGATTGAAGTAAAAATGAAAAAATAAAGAAGAATAGCAGCATAACCTGCATGGTCTACCCAGTAACCACCCCCATTCCAGCTGTTGTGACAAGCCGGTCCTTGTCCCCAAAACTGCAATGCAGTGTCACTCCCCTTTTCAAACCCCTGCATTGGCTCCCACTTGCAGCTCACACCAAATCCAACGCCTCGATGCTTTGCTTACAGAACAATAACGAAAAAGGCTCCTGCCTGCCTGGACTGCTTCATCCAGGTCCCACCCTAAAGATGGTGATGGCATCACAACAAGGCCCTAAGTCACTAGCTTCTTCTCTGCAGTTCCCCAACTCAGAATCCCTTGCTACTTTCAAAAAAAGCCAAAGACTCAGGTTGTTTTTAAAATCTTGCCCTACACTCTTTACAACAGGGGTGTCAAACATAAGGCCCATGGGCCAGAACCGACCCACCAGAGGGTCCAATCCGGCCAGTGGGAGGATTTTGCAAAGTGTGAAAAAAAGTGTATTCTCATTAAATTCACAACTACTTTTTTGTGCTGAGGTTGATGACAATATCAAAATGTGAATGATGAGATTGTTGAACTGGATGTTTTTCCAAGGATCTTATGATGGAGTCGATGGCACTTGAACGTTGTTACCATTGACTGGATATAAAGATGGACGTAGCGTCCGTGATGTCACCCGTTGGTTTCTGCAGAGTGCTTTTGAAGCAAATTGTGGGCGTGTCCCATGTCGCCATTTTGCCGAATCCAAACTCCTCCCAGTTCATTCAAAAACGGGCAAAGAGGCGGAACACACACAGAGATGTGGGTGGGCCTAACCTGCAGTACATGCCAGGTTGGCCCAGCTGTCAGTCAAGTTTGAAAAAATTCACCCCCATACAGTTGTCACGGTAACACGTGACTGATTGAGACCAAAACCAAAGTTTGTACCAGACTTTAAACATGTTTCATTCAACTCTGAAGTTGAACATTTTAACGTGGGAGTCTATGGGGATTTGCTTCCATTTGGAATCAGCCCTTAGTGGCCACCCGATGAACTGCACGTTTTTTCACTTCCTTATGTGCTTCATCCATCTGCACCGGAGGTTGCCCCTCGGTTGTTAGTGTTTTAGTGTTAAGGTTAGTGTGAAGGTTGACTTACACATTCACACATGAGCAGCATATCAGCACCAAGTATGCAGCACCTAACTCCCCCAGAGTGAGGTGTTGCTCTGCACTGACTGTCAAAAGCACAGTCAGATTCGATCACTTTCATGACATTTATTGCGAGATGTTTGATTCTAATTAAGTGGAAAGATCCTCATCCCCCTACCTTTACGCAATAGGTGGGGGCGGGGGGGAGTTATCGCTATTTTGATGCCATTTTTTGTCACCCATGTCGCCACTTACATTTTTGGTTCCTGATTTTGCAAACATTCTGTTCCCTAAAAAAAAAGTCGAGATCTTTGATTTGTAGAATTGTCTAACCAAGACAACTGGCTGCTCTGTCATGCAATAAAAGCAAAACCAGGACCCCAGAGTCCTGAAACATGAAACTGCTCCATCGAACACCAACATGTCGCCGGTAGTGGGGTTTTATTCGCAGTCGTTCTGTTAAATTCCTGCCCGTTGGATTTTCATGAATTTCTTCTCTCATCTCTGCAGAGCCTCCATCGTCCCCTCGCAGCATCTCCCCCAAAATCAACGACACCACGCTCACCCTGGAATGGAACGAGCCCCTGGACAGCGGCGGCCGAACCGACCTGAGCTACGCCATCAAGTGCTCGGTGTGCCGGGCGCCCAAGGGCCCGTGCCTCCCCTGCGGGGACAGCGTCAGCTACCGGCCGGCGCAGCAAGGCCTGGTGGGCCGGCGGGTGGAGGTGTGGGGCCTGCTGCCGCACACCACCTACACCTTCACCATCCAGGCGCTCAACGGCGTGTCGCACCTCAGCGGCAAGGAGCCGGCCAGCGACAGCATCAACATCACGTCCAGCCACAACGGTGAGATGGAGGAAGAGGTGGAGGAATGGAGCTCCAGCCGTTTCTGGTGGTGTTTATAATTCTGCTTCCGTCCGTGCAGTGCCATCGCTGGTGTCGGTGATTCGGAAGAGTGACTCCACAGAGAGCAGCCTGACTCTGCACTGGTCAGTCCCAGCTCAGCAGCACTACACCATCCTGCAGTATCAGCTACGCTACTGTGAGAAGGTGAGAGCTGCACTCATCCATTCACGATTCAGTCTTTTCCTTTCACGCCGCACCCACAGATCCCTTCTCCACATGCAGGGAGCAGCAGCGATTAATATGGATTTCCTCACACGGTCCCAAAATACAAATATATATACCGCAAATATTTGACAATAGCTCAAATATATGCATGGATGCACGTTACTGCAGAGACAATCTGAGAGAGGACAATCTGAAAATCCAATATCAATAAACATGGCTCAGATAAAGCTTCTCAAATCTACGGAGAGCCCAGTGGCATCGCAAACGTGTTGTTTGGGTGTTTTTGGGTCCAGCGCGTCACACAATGAAAACTGTGATCGTAAAGGCAAAGAGGCAATTTAGTTTTATAAAGCAGCCTTTACGCACAGGGACGTTCAAAAACAACACAAAGACAAACTAAGATCCGGTAGTAGACTTCACAAGAGGTGAAAGAGAAAAGAAACAATGAATTTGCATCAAGAAAAAAACAATAGAAAGAGAATATAGAATAAAGTGGTGCCAAAAGCTAAAATTAAACGTGCAGTGTTGGACAAGATTATTTGTATTTCCATTAGTAGAGATTAAATATAGAATTATCTGGCTGTTTTATGAGTTAGTAGTCACTTGCATATCCACATTTTGGACAGACTAGCCCTTTATATTTACATCTAGACTCTAGATGTAAATATAAAGGCAAGGACTTGCTCTAGATTCTAGAGCAAGTCCTTTCTATGGAGGCTGCCATGTTGCACCACCATGTTTCTATAGTATCCCAGAATAGACAAACGAGCAGAGCACTGAGCCAGGACTAGGAAAGGGCACAGTGATGGATTTCGCCCAACACAACCTTTCCACATAGAAAACTATATAGTCACAGACTTAAAGGTGCAGTGTGTAAGATTTGGCGACATCTAGAGGTGAAGTTGCATGTTGTATCCATCATCAGGAGAACCCAAGGTAGCCCTCAGTTGACATTAAAACTCAATGAAGATGTTTAGCTCGTCCACTCTGGGCTGCTGTAAAAACATGGCAGCCCCCGTAGAGAGGAACCGCTCCTGATGTAAATATACAGTAACGGGCTTATTTGAGGTAATGGAAAAAAATAAAACATTTAGGTAAGTATACATTTATGAAAATGTCAGTAATGTAATTGTTTTGGGAAATTACAAACATGACCTACATCTTACACACTGCACCTTTAAAGGACCTCCACTCTCCTCCACTCTGAACTCCCTGTCCTCCTTTTCCAGGAGCGCCGCACTGAGGACCAGTGCCACTACATGGAGAGCAACAGGAACCAGGCCGTGCTGACGGACCTGCGCAGGGCCACTCAGTACGAGGTGCAGGTGCGGGTGCGCACCATGGCCGGGTACAGCAGCTTCAGTCCTGCCGCCATCTTCCGCACTCTGCCCGACGGTGAGAACAACCCCGCTCACTCCTTCACGCACTTTTTCCCTTCTTTCAAAAAAAAAAAATTCCACTGTCAGTTTTTTTTATGAATGTATTGCCTTTGTCCTTGTTAGTGTCCTTGTATTCAATATTAAAAATTCCTGTCATGTCCTCTCCTTCCCTCTCACACTTTCCTTAAATGCCAGCATAAATCTCCTGTCGTTGACATTACTTTAAACTTCTTTCTGTCTGTTTGATTTTCTTTTTCTCTTATCAGGACACGACTCCGCCTCCCAGTTCCTGGTACCCGGCATCCTCATCGCCGTGGGGATGCTGCTGCTCCTCACTTTCGTCTTCGTGGCCGCCTACTGCATTCGGTGAGAACAAGGCGCCGCGAGAGAAAAGGAATAACAGGAAACGAGAATAAAATGGGGGAAATCGAAAACCAATAACAAAGCGTGACCCCGTTTTTACAGTTGTGCCCCACTTTGTTCTCCTGTTTACGCAAATCCTATCTTATCAACACCGTCTCACAGGGCTGCAGAGCCATGCTCTTCTCTTCTGCTTGCACAGCTAAAACTTATCCTGCATATTAGAACATTTTCCTTAGGCGTCATTGTTTGAGTAAATAGTGTTGGATGCCATCAGAGAGAGAGAGAGAGAGAGAGAGAGATGGCGATAGAGGTAGAGGGCAGGGAGAGACAGGATGCAGGCGTCCCAGCCCTGTTTCCACAGGACAGGAGAACAATAGCAGTGACCTTGTGACATACACATACACACTTGTAGTCACACACACAGACACACACACAGACACACACACACACAGACACACACACACACACACACACACTCACAAACCAGCGGCTGAGGCCCAGATTTGCCAGGGTGGTGCATTAATGCTATTTTAGGCTGATGAGGTGGGAGAGGGAGCGAGGAATGGAGGAAGGCAGGCATCCAGTAGCTGCGGGGCTGTAAGAGTCTAACGGAATCATAATGGAAGCCGCCAGTGTCAGGGAGCAGTGTCGCCGCGGTTACATCAGGTATTCATCACCGCCCGCCGAACCATCAGGCGTTGTGATTTAAGCGATCGCGCAGGTCAACAAAGTCCGTCTGTCGCAACAAGGGAGACGCTCGGTCAAACTATAATAAAACAGCCAGCGGTGTTTGTGGAAAGAGAGAGGGAGACACTGGATCTCCTTTAACTGCAGGCTATGGGTGTGACCTTTGACCTCTCAGAGGGAGTATTCCCGAAGGGAAATCAATAAATTATCATATTTTGGCTCCACTGGCTCACGTCCTCGAAATTTCAAAAGTCAAGTGAGAATCCACCACGTGCTCTGATGTGTGCAGTGTTTCAGCAAGCGAGACGTCTCTTTGAGTCGGGCCGTTACATCGTTGATTTGCATCGTATTGAAAAAGCATTAGGAGCGCTCGCCAGAAATAAGTCCAGCATCCATTTTCTCTCTCTCTCTCTCTCTCTCTCTCTCTCTCTCTCCCTGCAGCAGACACACACGAATAAAGGATCCAGAACTGAGTGACAAAAACAGCCAGTACCTCATTGGCCAAGGTAATATAACAAGGACACGCACACACACACACACACACACACACAAACACAAAGCAGTGATTTGCAACTCGCTGGGAAAAATCAAGGAAATCATATTGAAAAGAAACGAGCTCTGTTGATGGTTCTCAAACATTTCTACTTTTCCTTTCCCACGATCTCTGTTTGTCTCAGGGGTCAAGGTTTATATCGACCCCTTCACCTACGAGGACCCCAACGAGGCGGTGCGAGAGTTTGCCAAGGAAATCGATGTTTCCTTTGTCAAGATTGAGGAGGTCATCGGCGCTGGTGAGTCTCAGACATTCTCATAATTCATAAAGCTCAAGTCTCTCTCCGGCCTCACAGACTTAGCATACCCCCCCCCCCCGCCCAAAATAACATTATGATCTCAATCTGATTCACAGTCAAATAGCTTCTGTGACATTTAAAACAATTGTTTGTGTTCTTTATGAGACAAAAACCAATTAACTGATAAATATGTTGGCAATATGAGTAGAACCTCATTCTAACCAAAGGGCAGCACTTGCTTCCAGCAGCTTTAGCAGCAGATGAAGACAAGTCGTCATTCTCCTAATCGGGTGAAACAAAAGGCTCTAAAGCAGACGTTGGCATTCTAAATTCTGCCAAAGTACGCTTTTATTTTGAAACGCTCCAGTTTCCTGTCTGTGGGATTCTGTCATGCTGTCACATGCGAGGATGGAGGCCAATCAAGCCCAGCTGCGTCCAGTAGATTCTGTTCACAGCGCCCCCCCCTCGCTTTGGCTGCCGTCAAAATAAAAGTCCCTCTTACTAACATTTTCATAATGATCCAAATGTTTCCCTTAAAGGAGCCCATTAATGTCCATTTACATGAGGAGCGGGTCCTCTCTACGGGGGCCGCCATGTTTATACAGGAACCCAGAGTGGACGCACTAAACACCTTTCGAGTTCTATCATAGCTTCTCCTACATGCTCACAAGAGTGAGGATGAGGTGATGGATACAACATACAAAATTCACCTCTAGAGGTCACCAAATCTTACACACTGCACCTTTAAATGGACTGTTATCATCTACAAAACAAAACTCTCAAATCCAAATAATCAATGGGTCCTGATATAACAAAGCTTGTTTGGCCGCAAGTCAAAATTATTTGGACTCCCCTGGAAAAATAATCGGCCACCCCAGCTCTAATGTGTGTATATGTGTGTGTGCGGCTGCAGGAGAATTTGGGGAGGTGTGCCGCGGACGCCTGAGGGTCCCGGGGAAGAAGGAAAACTACGTCGCAATCAAGACCCTGAAGGGAGGCTACACTGACAAGCAGAGGCGGGACTTCCTGTCCGAGGCGTCCATCATGGGCCAGTTCCAGCACCCCAACATCATCCACCTGGAGGGGATCATCACGGCCAGCTGCCCGGTCATGATCCTCACAGAGTTCATGGAGAATGGAGCGCTGGACTCCTTCCTGCGGGTCGGTGTGAGATAAGATACCGTACACGGACACTCTCCTATTATCACTTCACCCGAGCTAAGTCGTTGCTATCCAACCTGCAGCTGAACGACAGCCAGTTCACGCCCATCCAGCTGGTGGGGATGCTGCGCGGCATCGCCTCCGGCATGAAGTACCTGGCAGAGATGAGCTACGTCCACCGGGACCTGGCCGCCCGCAACATCCTGATCAACAGCAACCTGGTGTGCAAGGTGTCCGACTTCGGCCTGTCTCGCTTCCTGCAGGAGAACTCGTCCGACCCCACGTACACCAGCTCTCTGGTGAGATGACACCCCCCGAGAAATCCCGTCATTCAGTTCATGCACCGTGACCGCGACTGCCGGCTGGATTCCTGCCCGTTTCAAAAAGAATCATTTCGATGCATCCATTATCGCTGAAATATGAAGTTGCGCAGGTTCATCATTTCACCACCTGGCGCTCCCTGTCAGAGCCCCGAGCCCCTGTGAAGGCTCGCAGCACTGAAGGTTCTCCTCCTCCTCCTCCTCCTCCGTGCAGGGGGGAAAGATCCCGATCCGCTGGACGGCACCGGAGGCGATCGCCTTCAGGAAGTTCACCTCGGCCTCAGACGTGTGGAGCTACGGCATCGTCATGTGGGAGGTCATGTCGTTCGGAGAGAGGCCGTACTGGGACATGAGCAACCAGGATGTAAGTTCTTTTTAGATTCAAGTCGGTGGAGAGAAGCTTATTCTCGATCCCCATGAATTCTACATTTGTATTCTGGCTGAAATGTGCAGGTCATGTTTCTAAGTTTCAGTCCTGCATCACACAGCTGCCTGGTTTGCAAATCACCGACACGGTTTCCAAGTCACACCCCAATCTCTGCTGAATCGGCAGTTAATAAACTCTGTGTGTGAACCAGAGACTGTATATAAAGATGGACGTGTAGCGTACGTGAGTGCCTTTGAAGCAAATAGTGGGCGTGTCAACTCCTCCTACTTCCTAGTTCATCCAAAAAGGAGCAAAGGGGCGGAGTGCAGACATAACTGGGGGGGGGGGCCCACGATGTTGTCACAGCATCCACAGAACGTGCCAAGTCGGCCCAGATGTCACTCAAGAGGCCACGCCCCTTAATTATGCACAATTTCAAACCTGGATAGAATAAGAATAAGCCCCGCCCCCATAAAGTTGTCACAGGAAAACATTTTTCATTCACCTCTAAAGTTGAACATTTTAACATGGATGTCTATGGGGATTGACTCCCTCTTGGAGTCAGCCCCCAGTGGCCACCCTGCGAACTGCAACGTTTCGTATGAACCCGACCACAACCAGAGAACCAAGACAGCAAGACAAGTAAGAAGAACTCTGACGTTTCCATTTCTTTCCTGGCAGGTCATCAACGCCATAGAGCAGGACTACCGGCTGCCCCCGCCCCCCGACTGCCCCACCCACCTCCACCAGCTGATGCTGGACTGCTGGCAGAAGGACCGCTCGGCCCGCCCTCGCTTCAACGACCTCGTCAGCGCCCTGGACAAGCTGATCCGCAACCCGGCCTCGCTGAAGATCGTGGCCCAGGAGGGAGCGGGGTGAGTCGGGGTGATTGACAGGAATCCGGCTCTGTCTCGTCTCGGACAGACACCGGACCCTTCCCGGTGCCCGCTCGTATGTACCCTCTTAGTGCCCCGCTGGGACCTGTCAGCCTCTTGCTGTGCCCGTTTCCCCTCCCTCCACATTCTGCCTGTGGAGCCTCCGCCCCTCCACAAATCCCATTGTTTGTCCCCGTCACTCACTCACTGTCAGATTATACCTCAGCAGGAATGTTGCCGCAGGCTACATTATACTACGCGTAAGCGCCTCACTGTTCCTGTGCCGAACAATGGGTAAGTCCTTCCCTTTGTGTCTCCGCCCCCTCAGGCCGTCCTACAGCCTGCTGGACCAGCGCGCACCCTTATCCCTGTCCTCCTGCGCCTCCGTGGGGGAGTGGCTGAGGGCCATCAAGATGGAGCGCTACGAGGACAGCTTCCTGCAGGCCGGGCTCAACTCAGTGGACCAGCTGGAGCAGATCACCACACAGTCAGTTCCCACTCAGACGTATTGATATCTTAAAGGTGCAGTGTGTAGGATTTGGTGACCTCTAGAGGTGAAGTTGCATGTCGTATCCATCGCCTCACCCTCACCCTTCTGAACACGCAGGAGAACCTGTGGTAGATTTCAGTTGTCATTAAAACTCAAGAAATGCTTCGTACGTTCACTTTTACTACTGTAAAAACATGGCCGCCCCCATAGAGAAGACCCCTCCTCATGTGAATATACATTAATTGGCTCATTTAGGGGTAAACATAATACATTCACGTGATTATAAATTCATGAAAATGTCACTTGTAATTGTTTTGTCATATTTCTAGAAGTGACAAAAATGACCAAAGCCTTACACACTGCACCTTTAATCTCTGTGCTCCTCATATGTGTGTGTGCAGGGATCTCCTCCACATGGGTGTGACTCTGGCCGGCCATCAGAGGAAAATCCTCACCAGCATCCAGACGATGACCTTTCGGAACAAAAACCCCACAACTGTGACCTTCTAGCCGCCCTCTCTCTCTCGCTCTCTCTCTCTCTCTCTCTCTCTCTCTCTCTCTCTCGCTCTCTCTCTCTCACTCTCTCTCTCGCGCGCGCGCTAACCCCGACGTGGACGCCAGCGTGCAGGTGCTCGCAGCCCACGCCGCTGTGACCCACTTTTGAACACAGACTACAGAGAGCGGAATTTATTGATGAGCAGGAAAAAAAAAAGATTGAAAAAGAAAATCATCATCAGCTGAAGATGACTCCTCCCCCCCGGAGGATGAGGAGAGCCCGTCACCCTCAGCGACTGTGGGCTGAAGCTGACCACGTGCAGTCATTTTTTACAGTGTGTGCTCAGTGTTTTTATATCAACCACAGATCCGAGACAGATCAGTGTTTACAAATTCCTCTCGTCAGTTGATGGGTTCGAGACCCAGTGGCTTCACCAAAGGAGACTTAAAGGAAACGCCGGTGACTCTTCAAGGCTTTGGTATTGTTGTATTGTAACTATAAATGAGGACTGCAGATGTCTTACCACCAATTCAACTGGATTACATCATCTTGGATTTTTTAATTCTTTCATCTGATTTCAACATGACGGGGACGCACCAGACATATCAGCACTTTTCTCATTTCATTTGTACTCCACGCCTCCAGTGTGGTGGGTTATTTCCACTGCCTGCGACTGTGACCGGCAGCTCACGTTGTTTTATTATAACCAGACTGAACAAAAAGGACCAAGTGGACTCAGAGACCTGAAAACAGTCCAATTGGGTTCCACCACCAAGGAGGCAATCTGGCCTCGCAGGTGTTTTTCTTGCTATAATGCAATTTTTTTAACTCCATCTTCCAGTGCCATTCGGACGTCTCCGTGGACTTTCATGCCAGTTTTATAAAGCTGAAATCTCTCGTGGGTATATTGTTTTAAATGTAAAGGATTTGCTTTGACATTTTGAAGTTTGTTTAGCCGCCGCCAGAACGTCTCAGCTCGCTGCCCAAACATTTGGATTGGCTAACGGTACTAGCTCGTAGTCAGCGGTATCCACCGGTTTCCGACTGGAATGCTAACAACTCCGCCGAGCTCCTGTTTGATTAGCCGAGCGCCACCACCGCCGCCCCTGCCCCCTTCCACTCATTATTGCATTGGCTTGTTCCAGAAGGAGAAGAGTAATGGACCGGAGTTCAAAATGTCAAAGTATTTCTCAAAGACTTTGCATCTCTCCGAGGGTAATACCAGTCTTTTTGACATTTGGGTCATGTGTAATTTCCCCCCGGTGGCTCACAGACCTGCAGTCAATCAGGAGAAAGGAGCTTAAACAGCCTGTAAAGGTGCTAGTCGGGATATGAAGTGCACAGCAACGCGTTTCTAAACAGCCGCCTCTTTGTGCCGTAGTGCATTTCCACCCCTTTGTGTTCCATGGCTGATCTGAATTTTCAGAGAATTTCCGCTCCTTTTCATCTTCACGATGCCATTACACCTCGAAAATAAGGTTTCAAGAGGCTTCAAAGTGCAATTTAACCACGATACAATCAAACGTGGAAGAAGAATAGCATCAATTTAAATCCCCCTTCATGCACAGCAACGTGTTGGAATGACAATGTGAACAACAGCGCCCCCTGCAGCCTCACGTGATGAGTGAGGCTTCATATCTAAGTGTTAAGAAACAAGCTTGAAACCATTGGACTCTTCCACTGACAAAAACACCAAACTCAGTTGAGAATTCTTCATTATTTAAATGCTTACTCACTGAATATTGCAGAAGCTTGTGTAATTGACTTCTTGGTCTTTTCAACAACTATCTAATGACTCATCAACAGATCGGCATCACTCTCGAGCATGCTAGGTGTGATTCTCGCAATTTAAAATGCCATTACTTAGTGTCAGTACCCTAATCCTTGCTAATCTGGATTAAGAGCTGACTCCAAATGTGAGATGAGCCAATATCAGATACACAGGTTAACCAAAGTCTGCTTTAATCTGAGTGGTCAAACGACAAATTGAGTGACAACAAACATCAAACTCCGTAGAGGATTGTTCATATTTTAACAGTTTACACACAGAATATTGGAGAGGCTTGTGAAACGTACTTGTTGGTCTGTTTAACAACAGACCAACAACGACTCATCTACAGATGGGCATCACTCTCAAACATGCTGGGTGTGATTCCTCCAATTCAAAATGCTAATACCTAGCAGCTAAGCATCTTTTTTTGGCCAATTATCCTAACCCTTGCTAATCTAGATTAAGATCTAAGAGAAGAGTCAATAGCAGATGCACTTTGATCTGTGGATTCTGTAGATTCTCTCCACAGGATAGTTAGTCAAAGGCAACCAGAGCCTGCTTTAATCTGATTGATCAAATTACAAATGGAATGACAATAACACCAAACTCCATTGAGAATTCTTCAGATTGTAAACGTTTACTCACTGAATATTGCAGAGGCTTGTGAAATGGTCTTTTTGGTCTTTTCAACGACAGATCTAATGACTCATCTACAGATCGGCATCAGTCTTGAACATGCTCGGTGTGACTCTTACCCTGATCCAAAATAATCTGGATCAAGAGTTGACTGCAAATGAGAGAAGAGCCAATAGCAGATGCCCTTTGATCACTCTGGACACAGGTTAACCAAAGCCTGCTTTAAGCTGATTGGCCAAACTAACAAATGGGAACCTGAGCTCTGGCCTCAAAAGATCCAGTCTCTCACCGACTTAAATTGGGAGCCGAAATTCAGATGGATTAGCGGGAATGACCACGAGCACCATTCCACCCTGCATCATCAGCCGAATTCCCACTTTGCAATTTTAAGATAAATACATTTCCCAGTGGTGCTTTTAAATGCTAATGTCGTCGCTTGAAAAATGTAAACGAGATCAAAAGATGTGTGATGCCAAACTCCTCCTTTATGACACAAACAGAAACACTGGTATTGTCAAGCAAGAGAGAGACTGCGCCAAGGAATGTGGGAATCTTCATATTGAAGATCTCAACAGGAAAAAAACACTTTGAATAATGAATATGAGACAGAAGTATGTTTTGATGACCATCCTGTGTGTAGGCTAATAGTATGTATTCAGTATTCATAATAAAGATGCACAGCAGTGATTACCACCAAGGACTCTTTCTGTTTTCACCTCCTTTAAATGTCACAAAGCTCTTGTGGATGTTCGGTAAAGTCGTTTTAATGTCAAGTGGAATAAAAAGGGAAAAGGCACGCATGATATATATACTGTATATATATCGTTATAGATGTAAAAAGGAAGTCCTTATTTGGCCTGACAGGCCCTCATCAACCTGTCTGACACACTCTGAAGCAGACCTGGGCAATTGTGGCCTGCGGGGTTGAGTACGAGCTGTACTGTTTTATACATGAAGCTCGAAACAAATGAGCCAAAATATGCTTTTATTTTGAAGTGCTTCCATTTCCTGTGTATGTGACTCTGTCAAACTTGATGTTTACATGCGAGGATGGAACTCTATCAAGCCCAGTTGCATCTGATAGCCTCTGTTTCCAGCGCCACCCCTTCCTCCTGCTCTCTTAGCCTTCAAAATAAAAGCCCCACTTGAGAAAACCACCCCCATTTGTTTCTAGTCCAATGTGCTTTTAGTATTTGTGTTTTTCTGTATTTCCGAGCATAGAAGGAACTTTTTGGATTTTTCAAAGAATTTTCAAATATTCAATTATTTTTCTGACACACATTTGATAATTACTGGTTATAAAGTTTTGTTGTTTGCACATCCATCTGAGTTTCTTGATAAGATGGTGTTTGGAGTAATTGTTACTGAAATAAAGATGATATAGATACATAAATAAATAGCCCTTAAGATGCTCTCAATAACTTAAAAGTCTTAAATTATTACAAAACATACAGACATTTTCATGAATTTATAATCACCTAAATGTTTTATTTTTACCCTTAAAATGAGCCCATGAATGTATATTTAGATGAGAAGTAGATCCTCTCTATGGGGGCCGCCATGTTTTTACATTAGCCCAGAGTGGACGTCGTAAACATCACTCGAGTTTTAACGACAACCATAGGTTCTCCTTCATGCTCAGAAGGGTGGGGGTGAGGTGATCGATACAACATGCAACTTCACCTCTAAAAGTTTCCAAATCTTACACACTGCACCTTTAATGATAACAAAGTTTGTTTGCCCCCCCCCCCCCACACACACACACACACTGGATAAATAATTGCCCCTGCCTGCTCTGAGGTGTCTGGATTCCCTCAAAACCTTTCTTATCAGCTTGACTTCTTGTGTCACAGATTCCAGGATAAGCTCCTCGCCGGCTCTGTAAAACATCATCCCAGGAAGGTGGAGGTAAAACATCCTACCAGGGTAAAACATCCTACCAGGGTAAAACATCCTACCAGGGTAAAACATCCTACCAGGGTAAAACATCCTACCAGGGTAAAACATCCTACCAGGGTAAAACATCCTACCAGGGTAAAACATCCTACCAGGGTAAAACATCCTACCAGGGTAAAACATCCTACCAGGGTAAAACATCCTACCAGGGTAAAACATCCTACCAGGGTAAAACATCCTACCAGGGTAAAACATCCTACCAGGGTAAAACATCCTACCAGGGTAAAACATCCTACCAGGGTAAAACATCCTACCAGGGTAAAACATCCTACCAGGGTAAAACATCCTACCAGGGTAAAACATCCTACCAGGGTAAAACATCCTACCAGGGTAAAACATCCTACCAGGGTAAAACATCCTACCAGGGTAAAACATCCTACCAGGGTAAAACATCCTACCAGGGTAAAACATCCTACCAGGGTAAAACATCCTACCAGGGTAAAACATCCTACCAGGGTAAAACATCCTACCAGGGTAAAACATCCTACCAGGGTAAAACATCCTACCAGGGTAAAACATCCTACCAGGGTAAAACATCCTACCAGGGTAAAACATCCTACCAGGGTAAAACATCCTACCAGGGTAAAACATCCTACCAGGGTAAAACATCCTACCAGGGTAAAACATCCTACCAGGGTAAAACATCCTACCAGGGTAAAACATCCTACCAGGGTAAAACATCCTACCAGGGTAAAACATCCTACCAGGGTAAAACATCCTACCAGGGTAAAACATCCTACCAGGGTAAAACATCCTACCAGGGTAAAACATCCTACCAGGGTAAAACATCCTACCAGGGTAAAACATCCTACCAGGGTAAAACATCCTACCAGGGTAAAACATCCTACCAGGGTAAAACATCCTACCAGGGTAAAACATCCTACCAGGGTAAAACATCCTACCAGGGTAAAACATCCTACCAGGGTAAAACATCCTACCAGGGTAAAACATCCTACCAGGGTAAAACATCCTACCAGGGTAAAACATCCTACCAGGGTAAAACATCCTACCAGGGTAAAACATCCTACCAGGGTAAAACATCCTACCAGGGTAAAACATCCTACCAGGGTAAAACATCCTACCAGGGTAAAACATCCTACCAGGGTAAAACATCCTACCAGGGTAAAACATCCTACCAGGGTAAAACATCCTACCAGGGTAAAACATCCTACCAGGGTAAAACATCCTACCAGGGTAAAACATCCTACCAGGGTAAAACATCCTACCAGGGTAAAACATCCTACCAGGGTAAAACATCCTACCAGGGTAAAACATCCTACCAGGGTAAAACATCCTACCAGGGTAAAACATCCTACCAGGGTAAAACATCCTACCAGGGTAAAACATCCTACCAGGGTAAAACATCCTACCAGGGTAAAACATCCTACCAGGGTAAAACATCCTACCAGGGTAAAACATCCTACCAGGGTAAAACATCCTACCAGGGTAAAACATCCTACCAGGGTAAAACATCCTACCAGGGTAAAACATCCTACCAGGGTAAAACATCCTACCAGGGTAAAACATCCTACCAGGGTAAAACATCCTACCAGGGTAAAACATCCTACCAGGGTAAAACATCCTACCAGGGTAAAACATCCTACCAGGGTAAAACATCCTACCAGGGTAAAACATCCTACCAGGGTAAAACATCCTACCAGGGTAAAACATCCTACCAGGGTAAAACATCCTACCAGGGTAAAACATCCTACCAGGGTAAAACATCCTACCAGGGTAAAACATCCTACCAGGGTAAAACATCCTACCAGGGTAAAACATCCTACCAGGGTAAAACATCCTACCAGGGTAAAACATCCTACCAGGGTAAAACATCCTACCAGGGTAAAACATCCTACCAGGGTAAAACATCCTACCAGGGTAAAACATCCTACCAGGGTAAAACATCCTACCAGGGTAAAACATCCTACCAGGGTAAAACATCCTACCAGGGTAAAACATCCTACCAGGGTAAAACATCCTACCAGGGTAAAACATCCTACCAGGGTAAAACATCCTACCAGGGTAAAACATCCTACCAGGGTAAAACATCCTACCAGGGTAAAACATCCTACCAGGGTAAAACATCCTACCAGGGTAAAACATCCTACCAGGGTAAAACATCCTACCAGGGTAAAACATCCTACCAGGGTAAAACATCCTACCAGGGTAAAACATCCTACCAGGGTAAAACATCCTACCAGGGTAAAACATCCTACCAGGGTAAAACATCCTACCAGGGTAAAACATCCTACCAGGGTAAAACATCCTACCAGGGTAAAACATCCTACCAGGGTAAAACATCCTACCAGGGTAAAACATCCTACCAGGGTAAAACATCCTACCAGGGTAAAACATCCTACCAGGGTAAAACATCCTACCAGGGTAAAACATCCTACCAGGGTAAAACATCCTACCAGGGTAAAACATCCTACCAGGGTAAAACATCCTACCAGGGTAAAACATCCTACCAGGGTAAAACATCCTACCAGGGTAAAACATCCTACCAGGGTAAAACATCCTACCAGGGTAAAACATCCTACCAGGGTAAAACATCCTACCAGGGTAAAACATCCTACCAGGGTAAAACATCCTACCAGGGTAAAACATCCTACCAGGGTAAAACATCCTACCAAGACAGGTGAGACAGGTGTTGGCCAGATGTTAGACAGGTGAGACAGGTGTTGGCCAGATGTTAGACAGGTGAGATAGGTGTTGGGCGGATGTTGGACAGGTGTTGGCCGAATGTTAGACAGGTGAGACAGGTGTTGGCCAGATGTTAGACAGGTGAGATAGGTGTTGGGCGGATGTTGGACAGGTGTTGGCCGAATGTTAGACAGGTGAGATAGGTGTTGGGCGGATGTTGGACAGGTGAGACAGGTGTTGGCCGAATGTTAGACAGGTGAGATAGGTGTTGGGTGGATGTTGGACAGGTGAGACAGGTGTTGGGCGGATGTTGGACAGGTGTTGACTTTTGTCCTCAGGTCAGCTGAACTTCCTCTTCCTGTCTCGTAGGTGGAGCATCATGGTTTACGAGACCAAGTTTCCCAGACAACACTCGACCTCCACCGTCACAGAGGACTGCAGCGACGACTCTGAGGTAACAGGAAGTGACGTGACTTCCTGTTGGAAGTGGAAGAGCCTGAATCAGCAGCAGCTTTCCTGAGCATTGTTGTTGTTGTCCTGTGCTGCAGGTTCAACAGATCCTGACCTATGAGGACTCAGTGGCAGCTCACCTGTCCAAGATCCTGACCTCAGACCAGCACTCTGTCGTCATCTCCTCCGCCAAGTACGGACCACACCCTGCTCTCTGCTCCGTCTGTGACTCTGCCCCGTCTGTGACTCTGCCCCGTCTGTGACTCTGCTCCGTCTGTGACTCTGCCCCGTCTGTGACTCTGCCCCGTCTGTGACTCTGCCCCGTCTGTGACTCTGCCCCCGTCTGTGACTCTGCCCCGTCTGTGACTCTGCCCCGTCTGTGACTCTGCCCCGTCTGTGACTCTGACTCTGCCCCGTCTGTGACTCTGCTCCGTCTGTGACTCTGCTCCGTCTGTGACTGACTCTGCTCCGTCTGTGACTCTGCTCCGTCTGTGACTCTGCTCCGTCTGTGACTCTGCTCCCGTCTGTGACTCTGGTTCCGTCTGTGACTCTGGTTTCGTCTGTGACTCTGGTTCCGTCTGTGACTCTGGTTTCGTCTGTGACTCTGACTCTGGTTCTGTCTGTGACTCTGTCTGGTTCCGTCTGTGACTCTGACTCTGGTTCCGTCTGCGACTCTGGTTCCATCTGTGACTCTGCTCCCGTCTGTGACTCTGGTTCCGTCTGTGACTCTGGTTCTGTCTGTGACTCTGTCTGGTTCCGTCTGTGACTCTGAGTCTGGTTCCGTCTGTGACTCTGACTCTGGTTCTGGTCCTGGTTGCGGTCCTGTGCTCAGGGTTCTGTGTGAGACGGTGAAGGACTTTGTGGCCCGTGTTGGAAAGGCGTACGAGAAGAACACGGAAAGTTCCGAGGAATCTGATGCCATGGCCAAAAAGGTACGGTTCAGCACTTTTTCATTGCATGTGTCGTCAGGAAACTGAGGAGTCGTGTCTGTTTGTGACGAGTCGTGTCGTGTGTCAGTGCGGCGTCCTGAAGGAGAAACTGGACTCCCTGCTGAAGACTTTGAACGAAGAATCTCAAGCCTCCACGGTGCTGCCCCAGGCTCCTCCCCCCACCATCGCAGAGGAGCAGGAAGAAGGAGAGGGAGGGGCAGCTCAAACCTCTCCTCCTCCTCCTCCTCCTCCCGCTCCCTGCTCCCCTCGAGCCAACAGGGCGTCGTCAGCGGCCGCCGCCATCTTTAAACCCAGAGAGCAGCTGATGCTTCGAGCCAACAGTCTGAAAAAAGCCATCCGACAGATTATCGAACACACGGAGAGAGGTACCGAGTCGTGTTTCTGATGAGTCATGTTAGTGACATGTGATGAGTCACGTTAGTGCGTGTGATGAGTCATGTTAGTGCGTGTGATGAGTCATGTTAGTGCGTGTGATGAGTCATGTTAGTGCGTGTGATGAGTCATGTTATAGCGTGTGACGAGTCATGTTATAGCGTGTGATGAGTCATGTTAGTGCGTGTGATGAGTCATGTTAGTGCGTGTGATGAGTCATGTTAGTGCGTGTGACGAGTCATGTTAGTGCGTGTGACGAGTCATGTTATAGCGTGTGATGAGTCATGTTAGTGCGTGTGACGAGTCATGTTATAGCGTGTGATGAGTCATGTTAGTGCGTGTGACGAGTCATGTTATAGCGTGTGATGAGTCATGTTAGTGCGTGTGACGAGTCATGTTATAGCGTGTGATGAGTCATGTTAGTGCGTGTGACGAGTCATGTTATAGCGTGTGATGAGTCATGTTAGTGCGTGTGACGAGTCATGTTATAGCGTGTGATGAGTCATGTTAGTGCGTGTGACGAGTCATGTTATAGCGTGTGATGAGTCATGTTAGTGCGTGTGACGAGTCATGTTATAGCGTGTGATGAGTCATGTTAGTGCGTGTGACGAGTCATGTTATAGCGTGTGATGAGTCATGTTAGTGCGTGTGACGAGTCATGTTATAGCGTGTGATGAGTCATGTTAGTGCGTGTGACGAGTCATGTTATAGCGTGTGATGAGTCATGTTAGTGCGTGTGACGAGTCATGTTATAGCGTGTGATGAGTCATGTTAGTGCGTGTGACGAGTCATGTTATAGCGTGTGATGAGTCATGTTAGTGCGTGTTGTGGTCTTAATCAGTCACATGTGTTACCGTGACAACTGTACGGGGGTGAACGTTTGGTCTAAATGGCATTGTTTTTATTTTGGTTTGTATCAAGTAGATTAAAGTCTGTTTTACGTCAGCTTCTTGCAAAACATGTGTGAGAAAGCAGCTTGGTCTGGAATTGTCTCGTGATGAGAGAGCACTCGTGGGACAAAACACCGCAGCCAATGAATTTGGACGGACAATGGAGTTTATTTCTCTGCACTTGACGCACCAAGCTGATTCTGCAAAGTTTACTCTGTGTGGCAGGTGATGATTGAATGTATGACAGAGAGCAACATACTCTCTGTTATAGTTTTCTTTCTCTGTCTCTTTCTCATTCTTGCTTGGAGCATATAGTGACAGACTCTATACCCGAGGTGGGGGGGGGGGGGGGACAATGATGTACTTGGGTTATGCTGGTGAGATTGACAACATTTACATTTTTATGCAGAGTACTGTCATTAAATACACAACTGTACTGAAACAAATGGAAACAGGGCCCCTGAGATGAAAATGAGTTTGACACCCCTGCTCTGTGCCCTAACATACAAGACTAAACAGAGGCTTTTTGTTCTAGATCACGCAGCCTCGAAACAGTTCACTTTTTTCTGAAGGGACAGTTCAGGAAAACACATCAGTGTGTGATGTTATGAAAGACTCAAAAACACAATGTTCTCTTGCTCCAATATGATGGACAACTTCAGCAGCTCAGCTTGTGGGGCAACAAAGCATCCAGCAACCACAGTCACATTCACAGGCCTACTTGGTTACATTTGTCAAACTAACTAGTACAGCCAGTTCTCATTGTGTGCGGTGTGTAACGACGGATAACATGACACTTCCTCTAAAGTTAAAGGTGCACTGTGTAAGATTTGGAGAAGTTGCATATTATACAACTCTACACATGTTGCATTCATCACCTCGACCCTCCCACTCCCATAGGAGAACCTATGGAAGCCCTCAAAAGCCAAAAAAAATGCTTAGTAGTGAGTGTGAGTAGTGAGCTTAGAGTGCTTAGCACTCTGGGATATTGTAATAACAAAAATCGTACACGCTGCCCCTTTAATGTGTCCCAATAGACACCTGGTGGCTGGCTGCAATAAAATATCATAATCCCCGCCCCCTCAGTGTTGTTTCTTGTCATATGGACATAAGGCCGAATGATTCTGCCATTTACGCTCCATCTTGTTTGTTCTATCATTCTTATTTCCTTAAGGTAGATACAAAAAACAGATCATTAACAGGATGCAACATCATGATTGTTAACTGAGGCTGACAGGAAGTGGGGACACATCCTTCTTCATATTCTTTTTAAGTTCCCAATCATTGAATGTCTACACTTGCAGCATTAAAAATCAAACTTGCTGTTCTGAAATATAAATGATAAGGCACACAGCTGACTTTGTGTGACAACGTTCGCTTCATTAGCTCATTCTGATGTTCTGTGGATATTTCAGAATGAAATTCAGGCTCTCGTTGCTTCCTTGGACGGATGAATCAGAAAGAAGAGTTCTGATCAGGATGTAGTGGAGAGGAGGAGCCACTGGATGAGTTTCATAGGTTTTCGAGGTTAGCGTGAGGTTCTGACGACGTCTGGCACTCGGTGGGAAACCCAAACACAAAGTGTGCACCTGGCGTGCAGGGATGGCAATGCCAGGCGGAGCAGCGCAAGCTGTAATTCCAGCCGCTGAAACTGGCGTGTATCAGCAGGTTTCGGGATATGTCGCCATCTTGCAACCTCAACGGTGAGCGTTAGTTTATAGAAAGTGACAGATGAATAAACCAAAGCTTCATCTTTAAACCCCCTCTTATGTAAACAGCAGCTGATTATTCATGCCTATGACTCCTGCAGTTGAACTTCTCGTTTGCGCGGCTGCTGCAGGGGAACATGCTGTGTGAATGCGTCTGCAGCTCTGTGCTGCGTTTTACTCTCACAGTGTTTGTGGCCGGAGTATTCCTGGATTGCAGATTCGAGCCTCACACACGGGGCCATGAGTGTGTGAGCTCCGTCACAGGTTCCGTGGAGCAGGACTGACAGAGAGACATGAGGAAACATATCCACGCTGCTCTGCTGACCAAGGAGTGGTGGGAAACTTTTCTCGAGGAAAGTTACTGCAGTTTAAAGGTTCACTGCGTAGGGTTGAGTGACATCTGCTGGTGATGTTTCTCAGAGGGGAAGACCCTTGAACATTCGTTCCCATTAAAAGCAGGTTATATCTTTAGGACGTTTTACACAAACAGCGTCAGGGTGGTACCATTTCCATGTCATTTGATCCCATTCACGCAAATCTCACACACTTAACACTTAAAGGTGCAGTGTGTAAGATTTCAGTCATTTTTGTCACTTGCAAAAATATTACAAAACAATTACAGACTGACATTTTCATGAATTTATAATCACCTGAATGTTTTTTTTCTCTTAACCCTTAAATGAGCTCTATAATGTATCTTTATATGAGGAGTGAGTCCTCTCTACGGGGGACGCCATGTTTTTACAGTAGCCCAGAGTGGAGGTACTATAAATTTTTTCAAGTTTTAATAGCAACTAAAGGTTCTCCTGCATGCTCAGAAGGGTGAGGGTGAGGTGATGGATACAACATGCAACTTCACCCCCAGATTTCATCAAATCTTACACACTGCACCTTTAAAAGTTGAACTTAAAATGTTCAGAGATAAAAGTACAGCGGATGGACATGTTAAATGACTGACTGGAAAAAAAAAAGTTGTTCCCAGGTGATTGTGGACCCAAGAGCAACCGGTTGGACACTTTACATTCTAAACATACAACCAGGGTCATAATCCCCACCCCCCACCCCTCCACCCGTCCAGCCTCCAGCCTCCACCCCATTTTTAACATCTTAACAACTACAGTTTATGACGCTTCAGGATAGATTTAATCTTAAACTTCCTCAGTGTTTTTCTTTTCTTATGTAACTGATTCTATGATATTGTCTCTGCTGCGTGTAATGATTCTCTCTTATACGTCTTGTCTTATGATAACAAGACACCATGAGTGTATTTTCCAGCTCTCTTTGTGTTTGTGTATTCTTACAAAGAGTATAGCTGTGAGCAAATGACTCTGACTGTCTGATACAGTATTTTTGTTGAAGATTGGTTTACATGTTGTACATCATTATTTTATTATATTATTAATTATTTTAACCGTTTGTTAAGTTTAGCTATTGAGACACAAGCAATAATTCACGTATTTATTTTTTAAGCCTCTGGAGGGAATTCGAAAAAAAATATCATGCATATTTTTTTATTTCAAACATTTAACCAGTGTCATATAGTCACAGAAACAATTGTGCGAAAATATTGACATTTCTGTTAAAAAAAATGGAAATGACTTGGGTGGACAATTTCCTGGAATGTATTTATTGTTGTTGTTGTTGTCATCACCACTGAGCGAGTCTGTCAGATCTACACAGGAAGCAGATTCCCCCCACGGAGGCGGCCATGGTGCACCAAGATTTCTTAGGGTTGTCCAGAATAGATGTAATCATCTTGTCAGTTTTATCAATAACCGAGGGCCTTCGGGGGTTCTCCTACACATTTAGACAGTACGGTAGAAGTGAGGGATCTCCAGCTGCAACATGCAACGTCACCACTGAATTGCACTTATTCCAAAGAACTGCACTCTTAATTACTATTGATTACATCAATATGTTAATATCATTCAAACAAAAACCACTTTGATGAGATTGCAAAGGTCAGTGTCATCCTTGCATGGCAACATCTATCATTGTCTGTGGTCAGATCAGTAACAGCATTAAAAGCAGCCACTGCCCCCGAGTTCTTTCAGAATCCCTTCCCCTGTCTCTTGGGGCGTATTGCTTTATTTTCCCAAAATTTTTAGCCAACACGAGTCAGCATAAAAAATGTCAAAAGCACCAAAGAGGGATGGACTGTGGAATGACAAGGCCTGTTTTGGTAGCATGTTCTCAGAGATGTGACACGCTGCACGCCGGGTGTGAGCATGTGAAAATGTCGTCTCCGATAAAAAGCAAAGTCCCTGGCACTTTGGTTACTAGTGTGACCCAGGCAGCGCCGAGTCTGCAGCCCCCTCGCTCCCATAGGTCTTCATACGTTTAAACGCATGTGTGCGGGTTTGTGCAAAGGCACATCTCGAATCGTGGCCCGGCCCCATCTGACAAACTAGCTCCTCCCGACCCGAGGTTATAAAAGCAAACATGTTCTTGAGAGATGTGCACTGCTGCTCCGCTCAGTTTCTATGCCAAAGAAAATCTCCTCACGTCTTCGAAAATATTTGATTTCTCAAACATGCCGCGCTGATGCCGTCGGTCGCCGCCACAAACCCAGTGCAATTATCCCGTAGTGCTCGTTCGTCATTGTGTCGAGGTAATTCCCGTATCCCACCTGCAGTCCGCCGTGTGTGAGCTACCGATATTAGAGGACACGGTTTCTGACAGCTGATTTATGCTCTGTTCTGTAGATGCTGAAGATTGTTTATTGTTTTATGCAATGTCAGTCCTTTTCCCTAATGTCCTCCTCAAAATAATGGCAATAGAATATATTAGAGAGAGACACGCAGATGTTCACACAGCAGGGCAGCGTGGATGAGTTCAGAACAAGATCGATGCGACGTTAGTGACGCGAACTCAATATGGGATGTGGGGATAAAAGGTTAATCCCGTTGTAAATGAGCCTCCAAGGATCTGAGTGACACAGCACAATACATCCAGATCCTTGGGTTCCTTGTTTTTCACTGCATCATCTGAACCAGTGGCACCAGTGGGAGGCAGAGCTGGATTCAGGCTGAGCCGACTGAGAAAGCCACTGATCCTTTGTTGTGAAATTTGCATCGTGCACTGACATGTACTGCGCCCTCTTCAGGTGACGTATGCAGTGCCAATACATCATGAGTCAACAACCAAATGAGTTGCTCACTATTTTAATCAATCAATCATAAAAGTGCATTGATCAAATGAATGTTGCTTCTTGTTACCTCTTTGAAAAACCCTGCATCACTCAAACTCTAGGATACGATCAGCCAGGAAAGAACCATCTGACTGTCACCTTTGATGGAGCCCATGAAATGGGTTACCCCTCTCTTTGAAGACAAGTAAGACAAATTATAAAACAGTAAAACAATTTAAAAAAAAGAAATACAACTCAGTAATAGAGACAGAAAAACAGTATTCTTTTCTGTGTGATAAAATGACAACAAACCATCCGATAGCACACTGACCTGTCCTCCAGGGTGGTCCATGCAGGTGGAAGTGAAATGTCGTGGTTTCCAAGAGAAACGGTCACATTATTATTTCTTTATGGAGGAAAAACACAAGCCAGTGTTTGCACATTTTGAATTGATAAATGTATAATCACAACAAGCCCAGCATGCAGCTTGCCCGCGTCCATACTCTTACAGAGATTATGGTGCAGTGGACTGATAAACTAAGAAGCCCAAACTTGCTCCCAGAGAATTTGAACCTTGTCGCTGCTTATCAAACTCCCCCAAAAAAGGAAAATTGTTCCAAATATTCATTTTTTCTCAGAGTCATCAAAGAGTAGATTGTTTATGTGACTGAAGAAACAGATAAGGACGCCACCATCAACTTCCACTTTTCTCACTGGCCTGTGCTGGTTACATAACAACACAGCATAACTCATGATGAACTGAGTCAATTGCATCAGTGTACATGGCCCATGGAGACACTGAAATGAAAAGTGTATCCACTGCATTCTTCACCTCCTCCTTTGCTATGACTGACCATAACTGTGACTGAGAGGGAATTCGAGTCCAGTGCAAATGTTCAGTTTGACTCTGAGATGACCCGATGCAGTTTCAGTGGTCCAGTGTTGAAAGTGACAGTTTGCCCTTGTGACCACCGTTTCTCATCATTTCTTTAAGTTTCATGTAAATGTTTCATTGGATGCAATGAAGAACTGGTTTGACTTTGATGGTTGAAGGGCGTGGTCCAATATCATGATGAGCTCCTGTTCTTGTGCATGGGGCATCACTTTGTCATTACTGACCAGATACAATTTGTAGGTCAGTGGTCAACTTGTTTGCATTGTCTTAAAGGTGCAGTGTGTAAGATTTCCTTCTGCGTAGATACAAATGATATGCTGACATTTTTACAAATGTATAACCACCTGAATGTATGACCTTCTTTTCACATTGCCCCAAAATGAGCCCTTTAATGTCTATTAGTTAGTAGGTCCTCTCCATGGGGCCGCCATGCATTAACTGCTGCCCAGAGCGGACATACTTCACAAATTCTGAGCTTTAATGACAACCAAGGGCCACCATAGGTTCTCCTGCCCGCTGGAAAGGAGAGGGTGAGGTCACATAAATGTCACCAAATCTGACACACTGCACCTTTAAGTGCGTTTAAAGAGAATCCTGTCATTCTTGACACGATATTCACTGATTTCAACAGATTCTGATCAAGTCTATTTAGGACTGAAAGATTTGCTGAAAAAACGTGCACGGTGTTACAGAGACATACATCCTCAAGGTGGTGATTCTACTTTTAGTTTATTTCTCATTTCTTATCTCATACACGCTTGTTCCTGCAGCATCTCTAAAGTGAACAGGGCTTACGATGGTGTCGATCGTTGGAGGATTACACATCGGCCTCCAGGTGTGTTGGCGCAGTGCACGGCGCAGACCTCATGCATCAGTTGGTGGTGGTTCTGATGACAAATGGATTCTGGCTTTGATTTGCATGAGGTCAAGTGCTTGGTGTGAGTTGTGGTCACAGGATGCATTAACCGCTCACAGTCAGCAGGGGCCACTGTGGGCTACCACGACTGGATTTCAACGCCATGTTTCAGAACATGCGAAGTCCTTGCTGTCACTGTGCGACTTTGGGTCCAAGTTGCCTTAAAAGGCCAGAGAGAAGCAGGTTCGACAAAGAGGTTTCGGAGTAATAACCCCATTTAGAGTGTCCCTCTCTGTAATGGCTCAATCATCCGACATAATTGTCATAATTCACTTTCCAGGTAATCAATTGGACTCTGATCCAGCTGTGTTAGATTGTCTACTTAATTGCAGGCATTTTACTTTGTTGATGGCTTTTGTCGCTCTCCCCACATAAGCCAAGCCTTATGTAACCCTGTGTAATTACTAATTGATGCATATTCTTTGTAAAGAATGAAGAAAGCATCTATCAAGTGGCACCATCACGGCTCTATAGTACAGTACAGTCACTGACCTAAAGCTTACATGCCTCTCTTTGTTATCTAACACTGCAAGACTGCGATGGGAACTTTGGGGGGGGCGGGGGGCTGCAGCCTCCTCATAAATAAACGTACAAACGTTTGGCTCCATACGATGAAATCCCCCCTTTTTCTGAAATTGAAAAGAAACACAAATGCAGACATGAATGATTGTCACATATTTTTTTGGAGTGGAAATTCCTCTTCCTGACCCGTCATAGCTGGACTTGATGGGGCTTGTCATCCAACGCCCCCCCCCCCCCCCCCCCCCCCCCCCCCCCCCCCGAAAAAAAAAAAAAAACTTCACGCATCTACATTCTCTTTATCTCCTCGACTCCACAGTCATCTCATCTCCCCCAGAATTCCTTGTCGTGCTCCCACTGTTTACCAAATAGGAGACAGAGATGCTTGACTTAATGGAAACCTAATATGGCGTCTGGGAGATGGATGTGGTGTGAAGCTGGAGGGCAGAGGAAACCAGCAACAAATGGGTCTAAGTATGCGTGAATGTGTGTGTGTATGTGTGTGTGTGTGTGTGTGCGTGTGTGTGTGTGTGTGTGTGGTCCGGCTGCGGCCTTATGCTTAACGTCTAGTGAGAGAACACTAGGGCAGCATGTGAAATGGAGTGTATTTAAAACATATCTGGCTCCGGCGCAGCCGGTGCCTTCCATCACACTCGTGTCAGCAGCTGCCGCCCTATCAGACAAATGAGCACAAATGACTTCATTTAAGATGAGGTGTTTCCTCAGACTTGTCATGGCAACATTCATCACCCCTATAGTTTCACCATAGCGGCGCATACACTGTGTTTGACCCCTGCTATACTCGTGTTTGGAATAGGATTGGAAATCAGAGTAAAACACGCTTTCATGACTTGATTGTAGATGAAATGGAACATTTCAAAGCAGTGTTGTTGAAGCCATATAACAACTCGGACTTTTACAGCTACATATTTAGGTCAGGGTGGGTGAGTAGACGCAGACGCCATCAACACAGACCTCTGTGCAGTTAATCCCGCAGTCTAAACATTCATCACAAGCTGCTTTACTTTCTCTTAACCCCATCTTCTGGAAGGGATGGACACACTGTTTGGACCAGGGGTGTCAAACATACGGCCTGCGAGCCGGAATCAGCTCGCCAGAGCCCACGTGATTTTTTTTGCAAATGTTTTTTTTAATTGAAGCCCACTTTGTAACTTTTAGAACACATCAATTCTGAGTTGAAGTTGCATTTTCTTGCATTCTCGTGTGAGTGGATTGAGTAGTAATCGCAAATACTTATCTTCTATGATCGTCACAGTGCTTTGATGCAAAAAGTTACTTTATTTTCTTTTTTTTAAAACATTTATCAAAAAGAACTGTCTCTGCATTGGAATTTGGGCTGGAACTCCATGACTGACAGCTGAGGCTGCCTCTCATTGGTTGAGCATGTGTACCGGCAGCCATTTCTGCCTCCCTCCAGATTACTAGAGTCGTCTGCCATCTTTCATTTCACCTAAAACTTTGGTGGAATGGTTCATTTCTCATCAAGTCTGACATGACTCACAGATGTAACCTGCTGATGTCACTCCTTGTTGTTGTAGCAGAACATTTGTTTTCACTTCGTGACCCCAGGGGTCTCACACACACACACACACACACACACACACACACACGATCTTCTCCCTCAGCCTGCACATCAGAGGTGTGTCTCGTTTCAGACTATTCAACTTCCACAGTGTGCTGCACTTCCAGATTCATTTCATCACAGTAATGCAACTTCTCATTCAATCTCATCCAAGTTGCCGGAGAGTGTAGTTGACGTTCCAACTTTTCCCATGATTCATTGCACCTGAGAGCTGCTGCTCCAAGAGGTAATGGGATCGGCAAGCAACAAGATGTAACAACTCTATGTCAGTGCGGAGACTCTTGGACCTTTGTGATTCTTTGTGTGGAGCTGTGTTTATTTTGAAGGCTTCTCTGACACAATTCCAATATATTCAAATTGGATCTTGATGTTTGGATTTGCATCTCTATCCGTTCTCTATTTCCTGTTTTAAATGAAGGCTTACTTCCTCTTTTGGCCTTTCTCACTTTACGCCCTGTCTGCCTGGTTTATCTCCTCTGCCTTATGACCGTCCGCATCATTAGTCTCCCATTAACTCTAAACTCTCGCATTAACTCTGATTACAAATAGATTCTTTTGACCATTTTATTTTCTGGAACCCTTCCCCTTTTTCTATCTTTAACAACATTTTCTGCTTTGTAAAAAAAAACAAAAAACAAAACTACTTGGTACGTTGTTGGCATTCAAAGTGAATGCAGAGAGAATGAGCATGTGATTTGTTACAATGCCTTTGTTTGACTTGCTCATTGTTCATTCAGTGCTGTTTTTCAAACCTGCTATCTCTCAGTGGGACACTGATATCTCAGATCAGAGTTTCCTCAATAACTCCTTTGTTCAAGGAGGAAGTCTTGAACTGTCATGAAACTGAAACACATGAAGGAACTTATATAGAAGATCCAGTGTTTAGCCATGTGCGTGTAATTCCCCATCTCAAAATAATAAATACAAATGTGATTACAAATGGTGATTTTACGAGTCTATAATCCTTGGATTTAGAAGTGATTGCCTTCTTTATTCTTGAATTAGCTCTTTGTATTTACATCAGGAGATTCTCTGTTGCACGGCCATGTTTTCACTGTGACCCACATTAGACCCTTTGACTTTTTCATGATAATTGATAACTGGCAATTGATTCCAGTTCCACATGCTTGCCAGGAGAGAATGAGGGAAATACAACATGCTACTTTATGACCAGATGTCACTAAATCCTTCTCACTGCAGCTTTACCAGACCCACTGTAGTAAAACTGACCACTTTCATTTGATTTAAAGGTGCAGTGTGTGTCATTTCTGTCACTTTTATTGGTTGGAAAAATATGCAAAACAATGACACATTGACATTTTCATGATCATCTCTATGTATTTTTTGTTCCCATTACCCTTAAATGAGCTCACTAATGTATACTTACATGAGGGGGTCCTCTCTACGGAGGCCGCCATGTTTTTACATTAGCCCAGAGGGGATGTACTAAACATGTTTTGAGTTTTAATGACAACTGAAGTCTGCCATACGTTCTCCTGCATGCTAAGAAGGGTGAGGGTGAGGTGATGGATACAACATGTAACACCATTAGATGTCACCAAATCTTACACACTGCACCTTTAATGCTCTCAGGGTTCCCCCCCCCCCACCACACATATTGATGATGACAGAAGTGTCTGAGATCACAAGTGGAAATGTCAACTTTATTCCGCCGCTCATGTCAATGAGCGTGGGCGGAGTGAGCAGATCAACAAGCTGTTTGTCTGTGACCATGTGAACAGGTTCAAAGGCAGAATGACTCAGAGCTTGTCTTGGCACAGCTGGGTGTTTCAGCAGTGTTAAACTCAGGCCTGTGGGCCGGAGGACAGAGCCCTTCAACATTTACATGCAGACCATGCATGCAAACATTCTTTCCCTTGGCTCATTGGGTTACAACAACCTAATACTTCCCCCCCCTCCTCTGTCTCTCTAGCCCTCGCCTGAACTCAAGCTCCTTCCTCTTTCTCTGCCATTTCCATTTGTGACATCCAGGCAAATGTTTTGATGCTGAGCCGTTGTTGTTTGAATGTCCTGTCAAGCCGTTGTGCAGAACTGAGGCTCCGAAAGAATTCACTTCCTGGATGTCCTGGCAATGCTGACACTATTGTGAATGATCCATTTTTCTTAAGTGTACAGCAGATTTGTACTTTTATGCATCTCATCACAAGCCCAGACATCTCTCAGTTTTAGACATTATGTCGGACACAAAACTATTTTCTAAAAGTTGAAATACAATTTGTTTGAATTCGAGTTGAAGTGGAGCAGTATGAAAAAACAACCCCCTGTCCTCATGCATACTACTGTTATTTACTAAGACCATTTATAGTTCGTGTGAAATGTTAATGATGACCACTGTTTTTTTTTTTTAATTGACCTTAATATTTACTTGTGGCTCACACTGTGCGTGGTTATCGCTTCAGCCTGCTGCTCTGCATTGTCTTTTACTGCCTACTGCTGGTCAAAAGAGGAAGCCCACCTCATGATGGCATTCAGAGAAACACAAAATCATTGTGGTGGCTCCATCTTGTGGTTATTTGAAGACATAACCAAATGAACCACACTAAGCCTGCGAAGCTTAAGAGCTATAACTTCTGCAGGAATCTGCTGAATCAAACTCCTCCAGCTCAAACAGTGACACAATCTGAACTCAGGTAAATGTATCCCAGTGTCTCTCAGGGACTTGTGTTGTTCTTGTGATCATGTCTTCAGTCACCTCAGATGATAAAGGTGTGTTTCTCTCCCACCTGACACTTTGCATTATAATGTGCCTTTAAAATGCAAACGTGCCAAAATAAGATTAAGCTGTAGAATCATTCATTTCTGCCAGTTTCTTTACTGACACATGACGTTTTTGCCTTCTGGGCTGATATTCTGCATTTTGCTCATTATAAACGTGTAGATTTTATTTTGCTGATCACAGAGAAATTTGATTAATGAACTAAAACTCACCTTTGGCTCCACTGCCGCCGTGTCTCTCTGCAGGCTCCTCTCTCTCCACAGTGACACTTGATGACTGAAAATGTGTGTATTTGAGCAACAACCAACATTTCACCAGTTTATCAGCAACCAACCTGAGGAGAGTGATTATGGGCTGTCTTTTACAGTGAGCTACTCCTTATTATGTGCATTCCTCTACATATCTTGGCAGTGAACACGTTTAGATATACAAATAAAAATCACTATTGAGAAATAATGCAAATATAATAATGATGATAACAATAATGTGGTCAACACGTCACAGTCAGTGGTGACACAAACTGGCATTCATTCCTTTTTATGATGGTGTCACTATACTATGATACTCATTGGTTTGTGTGCATTTCTTGTATAGTTTGTGCATATGACCTGATGAGCATGGTTGATGTTACTTTCACAATCACACCCCATTGTTCTTATCATCACACATTCCCCAGGAGTTCTGTCAGAGCCCAGTCCTTTGTGACACGGAACGACTCAAAACACATCAGCGAACACGTTCCTTTATTACTCTGAACGAGGGGAGTGCAGTGGTTTCTTACGTAAACATTGGTTTACACACCAAATGTGTGTGAATCCTCTGAAAAATGTAGTCCCCTACAAACGCACCATATTCTTCAATTTGATGACCATCCATGACATTCAGTAGTTTATTCACTATTTCCGGTAACGGTAGCTGCCAATGAGACGGTGTCTGAACCCTGTGGTCTGATTGGTTCGATGTATTTCGTCAAGGCCACGTTAAATGGACATTCTCTATGTTTGACGTAGATCTTCCAGACATATATTAAAAAGGGTTAGGGTGAGCTCAGTGCACCATGACAACCACGGGGTATCTCCTACACACAAAAAGGCACATGCTTAGAACTGACTAGACCTTGGACAGGTAATGACATCATCTCAACTCCCACACGATAAGTGCCATGTGGCTGGAACGTTGCAGTCAGGTAGGAAATGTTAGCGAAGACGAGAAAGTGCAGTAACACGTAGCAATATACGTCATTTCAATATTCAAAACTCAGTCTTGTCTGGTTTATCTCTGTCTGTGCAGTCGCCCGCATCTGGACTCACACTGACTGCTTGTGCGGGATCAGACTGGGTGTCCCTCTCACCCTCGTCTTCATCGCATGGGTCCGGATCTGAGAGCACTGGGACGTCACCGGTGGGTTGAGCGGGTGTTTGACTGGGTTCAGTGTCAAAGTTCTGGGTTTGCAAAGTGTCTGTGGAGCTGCTGGAGTCTGAGATGTGCTCCTTGGCCGTGTCGAAGGACCCAGTAAAGATGCTGTCACTGCACGACTGACTGGCGATGGTGTCTGTCTCGCATCTGTCCGCCTCAGGAGGACGTCGGTCGTCCGTCCCATGAGCGTCTCCGACATCACTGTCCCCTGCACAAGTTCTTAGGGACGAATGGAGTTCATACTTTTCCTCCTCAAGTATAGGATCCAAGGTGCTGTCCGTGCGGCCCACTCCCTGCTCCCCCTGCTGGCCGGGCTCGGCGCCTGCACGGTTCCCGCTCCCCTCTCCCCCCAGCACTCTCTTCAGACCCTGGGCCCTGTCCCTGTAAACTTGGCACAGCTCAGCGTCGGGCATGTGGTTGCCATGGATCTCTGCCAGCTTCATGTAGACCACGTACAGAGCCTCAGGGTTAGCGTGGTCCTCCAGGGCGGCTGCCAAGGCCAAGTGGAAATAGCCCACTGCGTCAAAGGCGTCCTGGACACAGATCAGGGCGCAGAGGTCAGAGCAGATCGTTTTCATATCAGAGGGTTGGGGTTTCACATGTCGTCTCTGAATTCTGATAAGGCGAAGACAACGTCCCCGTTGCTTTGCCAAAATTGTATCCTTTTGTTAAGAATGGGACTATTGTTTGGCTCATGGAAACAGAATGGATTCAGATTTTGTTTTGTTTTACATCATCTTGATCTCTCAGGGACTCATTTTCATATTGAATAACAACAGGGACATTCAGGGGACTGACATTTATGAGTGTGTACACTTCAAAGACAAACATCAGTCTATAGGAAATTCAATGTAGTCCTTTTGCATTGTGATAAGACAAAAGAAAATATATTTGATAATATACTATTAGGAAGGATAATATTTAAAAAAAATAATTTCTTGATTGTATGGATTAAATGTATTTCCTTCGAGTCGTATACATTGTGACTTAAATGTGTGATTTCTCAAATTTAGATGAATTTATTATGTTTTTGGAACAAGCAGAGCAAATTCCATTCACCGTGATGTTCCGAAGTACAACTGGAAAAGTAGGTTGGTTGGTATAAGGGAAGGTAGGAAGCTCCGTTATATCACAGTAAACGACTGCATCTCCTTACACTTGCATTCTTTACCACGTATCTATCAGTCCTGTATCAGTCCTCCTGACCACACTGAATACCGCATCACAGCGATGGGACAAAGACCCCAACATACCTTCAGCTTGTGCAGGGTGAGGGTTCCCAGTCTGCAGTAGACCTTGGTGTAGTAGCGAGCCTGTGTGGGGTGCTGCAGGAAGGGGGTGCAGAGGGACAGGGCCTTGAGGTAGTAGTTCTCTGCCAGCTCGTACTGCTGCAGGCTGTAGTAGATGGTGGCCAGTCGGTGGTAGGCTGCCTGCTCGTTCACGCGCACACCTGAGGAGAGACGCCTGGACTTTACACCGCTCACACTCCGCTGCGGCTCCGCCACTTAAAGGTGCAGTGTGTCCGATTTGGCGGCATCTAGTGGTGAAGTTGCATGTTGTATCCGTCACCTCATCCTTCTGAGCATGCAGGAGAACCTATGGTTGACTTCAGTTGTCATTCAAACTCATAAGGTGTTTGGTGTGTCCACTCTGGGCTTTGGTAAAAACATGGCGGCCTCCGTTGAGAGGACCCGCTCCTCATGTAAATATATTTGAATGGGCTCCTTTTTGGTGTCATGTGAAAAAAGTAAAACATGTAAGTGATTATACATTCCTGAAAATATCAGTATGTAATTGTTTTTAATCGTTTTGGAAGTGCCCAAAACGACCAAAATCGGACACACTGCACCTTTAAGGCTGTGCTTTGGTCATGTACCTGTTTTGCTGGCGACCTGAACGGCCAGCGTGGCGTACTGCAGCGCCTCCTCCTGTTCGCCCTGCTCCATCAGCAGCTGGGTCAGTTTACTCAGCAGCCGAAACTCGGAGGCGATGTCCTTGATGCTGCGTGCGAATGGCAGACTGCCGTCCTGAATAATAGATGAGTGGTTTGTTGAATTAGATCAGCTGTGTAAAGACGCGTTTGACTTTCAGATAAATGCGTCGTGTCCTCTCACCCTGAAGAAAGGCAGCGAGGCCATGCGGTTCCTGTGGCCTTTGAAGTACACGTCTCCTGCCTCCTCGTAGATGTTCATTGCAAAGTGGGCGTCGTTCATCCTCAGGGCCGTCTTCACTGCCGCCTGTCAATCAGATCACATCAACCTCAATCGGTGATTCCTCCATTTGATTTGACACCTAAACTCATAGTAAGGTGTTTATTTCTTTCTAACACATTTGCTTTGAATGAGTTATTGATGCTGCATAATATAAGCTGCTAATATAAAGCACAAGATTGTGGGGCCCATACTCATATATCTAACATATTATATTTAAAGGTGCAGTGTGTAAGATTTGGTGACATCTTGAGGTGAAGTTGCATGTTGTATCCATCACCTCACCCTCACTCTTTAGAGCAGGCAGGAGAATCTATGATATACTTCAGCTGTCATTAAAACTCAAAAGATGTTTAGTACGTCCACTCTGGGCTACTGTAAAAACATGGCGGCCCCCATAGAGAGGACCCCCTCCTCATGTAAATATACATTAATGAGCTTATTCAAGGATCATGGAGAAAAAATGACACATTGAGGTGATTATAAATTCATGAAAATGTCACTTTTTAGAAGTGACAAAAATGACAGAAATCGTACACACTGCACCTTTAAATAACCCTAACCCACCACAGGGAAATAGACCTATGTCATCTATGTCCATATATGGTCTATGATCCCATACGTTTCCTCGTACTTCCCCTGTGCCTCCTCACCTGCAGATACATGTCTGCCAACTCATCCTCATGGATGAGGTAATAAATCCGTCCCACTTGTAACCAGGTCTCTGACTCTTCCTCCCTCTTGCCCAGATCGATAGAGATCCTCAGACTCTGCTTGGTGTAGTCCAGAGACTTGCGGGATGATCTGCAACACGTGATATTAAAAGAAAAGTCAAAAAGAAGTGTGAGAGGGGGGGGGGGCATGAGTGGAGAGAAGAAGTGGGGGCTCACCTCTCGGTGTTGAGTGACAGGTAGAGGCTGCTGAGGATTTCCAGGTACTCCCCCTCCAGCCTCTTGTCCTTCAGCTCTCTGGACACGGACACACAGTGCTCATAGTAGACGATGCTCTGACCGTACAGCAGCATGTCGGCGTACAGCCGACTCAGCACTTTGGCCACCACCATCTGACCTGTTCATGAGGGCGGGGTGGGGAGCGAGCATGTGGTCACCACTTAACCGGTCAAATAGATGGTGAAAAGGGTGCAGCCGAGATGACATAACATTACGCAATTCATATTGACTTCAGTGATCATTCTTAGCTTTCTTTTTCAAAATAATGAATTTAAACTAACAGACACATATGCAGTCATACATTGCCATTAGTTTCGTATTTCACATGAGGCCATGATCAGATTTAAAAAGTATTCAAATTCCACACACGAGGGAGCTTTAAAGATACAGTGTGTATGATTTGGTGACATCTAGTAGTGAAGTTGCGTCTTATGTCCGTGACCTCATCCTCAGGACCAATGGCAGCCCTCAGTTGTTGTTAAAACTCAAAATATGTTTTGTATGTCCACTCGGAGCTGCTGTAAAAGTAGAGTGGACCTGCCCTGATGTAAGTTTACATTGAATAGTTCATTTAAGGGTATTGGAAAATATATATATATATATATATATATATAAATACATCTAGGTGATCATAAATTCATAAAAATGTCTGTATGTAATTGTTTTGTCATCTTTTTTCTACCAATATAAGTGACAAAAATTGTACACATTGCATCTTTAACTTGACATTTCATCCGCAGTACTTACTGTGCAGGTTTCTGGCATGTAGCGCAATTAGTAGCCCCATTTCATAACTCGCCCTGATGTCTTGACTCCTTCCCCTGCCTTTGTAGCTCCGCCCCAGCCAGAGGTAGGTCTGAACGTGCTCCTCGTCTGTGGGGCTCTCCCACAGCTCCAGAAAGAGTCGCAGTGATCTGGTGACACAACCACCCTCACAATCAACAAGTGTTTACGTCGTGTGCCATCACGTCCACAGTGTGACAGATATCTGACCTGACCAGGAAACGCCCCGCCACCCACGAAGCCCCGACGTCCAGAGCCAGGCAGCCCAGGTTGGCCAGGGCCAGGGCCTGGTTCCTCTGATTCCCACTCTCCCTGGAGATGACCAGGGCCGAGTGGAGGTGCCAGCCCGCCTCCGGGACCCGACCCTGTCGCCTCAAACACAAAGCCAGGAGGTTGTGGATCACTCCTCGCTGTGTGGAACTGTCTGTACCCTGGAGAGACACACACATACACACACACACGATATTCATTGATGACAGCTCCTTCTCCGGTGTTTGTATGAACGTGTGAGTCTCAGCCGCACCTGAAGCGATGTGAGCAGCGGCTGCAGGACACTCTGGGCCCTCTCGGCCTGTCCGGTCAGCACCTGCAGCCACCCGAGCAGCACGGACGCCTCGAAGCCCTCCTCCTCGTTAATGTGGCCGCCCATCTCCACGGCTTGCCGAGCACAGCGCGCCGCCTTGTCCAGGGCGTTGTACTGCTGATAGACGGAGGCCAAGCCCAAACACAGGTCCCTCTGGGTCTTCATGTCCTCCCCCTGCGCGGCCAGAGCCAAGGCCTGCTGAAGGTAAACCACAATCTGGGCCGGGAGCAAGGACGTGCCTTCCTTCCAGCACGGATTCAGGCGGACGGAGTTCCTGATAAACAACTCAATCCTCTGGAAGGCATCCTGGAGGGAGTGGTCCTGTCTGGAGTCCAGGCTCAGAGAGGCCAGTGCCAAGTACGGCATGTACTTGCGGTGGTAGAGCCAACTCAGGAGCCAGTTCAGGTCCAGGGGAACTATGGGCTGCCCTTCACCGGCGCCGGAAAGACTCACAGAGAGGAACTGGAGCCTCTCGACGAAGGGAAGAGCATCGTCCGTCTTCTTGAGGAGCAGGAAGAGGCTGGAGATGAGGTAGCAGACGCGAGCCTCCAGGCTTTTGTCGCCCATCACCACCGATCTCCTCAGGAGCAGCTTCAGCAGCTCCACCTCGTCTGTGGAGGTGAAGGCGTGGCCGGGGAGACAGAGGAGCAGGGCGCTGGCCTTCTCCAGGGTCTGGGGCAGCTTGTCCGTCATACGCTGCTTCAGGTAGATGGAGGTGAGGTTTGTGAAGAGGGCGATGAGGAGGGGCGTGTCTGAGAAAGGGTCCACGCTGGCGGTCAGGGCCTCCTCGTAGTACACGCGAGCCTGAGGGGACACGTTTGAGATTTTGCAATACAGATCACAAAAATCTGTACGATTACCCATGAGAGTCAACAAATAAGCAATAACGTATAAAGCCCAATAAAAATAGAAAACTCAATACAGCAATACGAACTCACATACACGCCTGAGTGCAATTTGATGTAGGTATATTATTCATTTCATTTTATTGTACCTTAAAAGGAAAACAACCTGCTTCAGCCATGAGAATACAACACTCCTCCCTCTGAATGTACTATTACCTCGGTGATATGAATCAAAAACCGTTTGTTTACATTTTGTCCACCCTATAGTAACCAATACTGGAATCATTTGGCCATTTTAATTGTAATAAAGCCAATAATGTAGTAACTTACCAATAATGTAATCAAATGCTTCAGCCAATAACGTAATAACATTTTGCCAATAATGTACTAAGCTATTACGTTATCGGCCTTTCCTTTGAAATTGTAATAACTGCAGCCGATGACATCATAACATATCACATTACTGGCAAAATGTCGTACCGTTATTGGCTCAAACATCTTTATTACATTTGAAATGGCCAAAATGATTAAGCTATCGGCTATTATTACATATCGTGTTGGTACATAAACTTTAGGGAGGAATAATGCACATGAATACATCCCTAACACAAATGAATACTGGAGCTAAGGTTCAAACCTGCGACAGCTTTAGCTTCTTGGCGCAGAGTCTCCCCAGGAGGAAACAGGCCCGTCGATGTGCCCAGTGCATCCCCACCCTCTTAGCGCACTCCCTGACACTCTCCAGGTGACCCGACAGCTCGTCCTCCGTCCGCCCACTGAAGGTGGCCCACAGGAAGGAGTAGTGCAGGTCGTACAGAGGCAGGAAGTCATCCTGACGAAACACAACAAACACACAAGGACTCACTGAAGTGGAATCCAGGTGCTTCCTTACACATTTGAAAATAGTGGGAGCACTTGAAACTGATGCACTTAATTTTCAAATGAAATATCATATATTTAAAATGATATATCAGCGTTTACTGTTCCAAGACTAGGATTTAAGTGAAACTACTTCCATTTCTATTGGGACAAATAAAAAATCGAATTCCTATCTTGATGTAATCCAGGGTTCTCGAACTCATACTCAACTCATTCAGGGGCCACATGCAGCCCAATTGAATCTCCAGTGGACGGGGCCAGTAAAATCATGTTGACATTTAATGAACAACCTGAAATTTCTTTAAAAGAATTAAGTGCTTTCACATCAGTATTACTCCTGTGTCTATTTGAGCTTAAACAGTTCCTCGCTCGACGGTGTTTTGTGCAACCCCAGAATTTGAAATAGCTGTTACTTTTATTGGAAGATTACAACGAATGTCCTCTCTGTCATTTTTTTTCTCTTTTCAAAGTCATCTCGCGGGCCGGTTTGGACCCTCTGGTGGGCCGGTTTGGACCCTCTGGTGGGCCGGTTTTGTCCCACAGGCCGTACGTTTATCACCCTTGCTCTATCTTTGTCAGGAGCAGGTCCAAGCAACCAAATGAAAAAAAATGTCAGGGAGGAGTTTGGCATCCGTCCAAAAGCAGCTTCTGTGCACGCTGCCGTTTTGGCTTTGAGCTCCTCTACATGAATGATGTGATGAAAAACGACTCTGCTGACCTGGAAGCGTTCCCGGTTGAGCAGGGTCAGTGTGGGGTCGCTGAACTCGGACTCGTCCCCCTCCCAGCTGCTCTCCTCGGAGAAGAGGGGCGGGTCCTCCTGGAACTCGTCCAGCTCCCTGAAGGTGTCGTCCAGGGCGAAGGGGAGATGCTCGCCCTCGCGGGGCAGAGGGTTTTGGGAGTGATAGAGCGACAGACGGGGAGAGGAGTGAGAGAGGGAGGCACGGGGGGAGGAGTGGTACGGGGGAGTGCCTCCGCTTCTCTCGCTCTTCTCCGACATGGCGCTCTGACGTGTGCTGGCGCACGCCTTCAGATCTGTGACGAGGACACACAGACGGTGAAGATGTCCACCAGTGATGGCCACGCCTATTTTGTGGATTTCGACTGTAGCATTTGCAAAGCATTACCGTGTTTTGGCTGGTTCCTGATGTACAGGAAGTCGGTCTCGTCCAGTCTGTCTGGAGGCACATAAGGCAAATCAGTTTAAGCATCACTTCTCCAAACGTCAGCCGAATCGAACATTTACGACTCGGCTACATTTTTCCGACACAGCTGCCATTCGTTCGGCGTCCCTCCATCATTGCTCTTCTTACCCAGCCTGTACACGGAGCTGATGTTGGAGGAGAAGAGTCGCTCCAGCAGGCCGCTGTCCATCGGCTCAGAGCTGCACGGGTAAACGTGAGCCAGGCTGGCCCTCTCCTCCTCTGTCAGAAAGACCAATCGTGCGTCTCTGTGCGGGAGAAACAAAGGCAGCATTATCATCTCAGCTGCCCCCCACCACCCCCCACATTGTCCTCGCTCAATCTGCCATGTCCACACGGTAGCTAAGCTCAAATTTCATCAGAGAATAGCGGAACAGGTATCTGATATGGATTTGTTTTAGCTACAGCCTCATTCGAGTTGAAATGACACACAGCATCGTCAGGTGGGAGTTCGAGTTCTTACAGTGGCGAGGTTTTCAGAGGCTTGACGTGGGCCTTGTGTACGAAACCGGTGCGTCCAGTGGAAGCGTGTGTTCCGATGAACACGCCCAGGCCTCGGACCAACAGACCGTCTATCAGCACCACGTCGCCCTGGCTCAGCTGGAGCTCGTCCGGCCCCAATGGACAGTAATCGACCAGCGCCACACACGAGCCTGTGACTGAGATACGGGGGAAATACAGAGAATGAGATATTGTCATGGTCGACATGTGCAAACTGATCCTGAAGATGCAGATATTATTCCATGTCTTTCCCCTTTAACTATGAGCTTCCATATTGGAGCAAAAAACACATTTTTACAAATGTGTAATATATGACTTGCTTTTTACATTTCCTTAAAATGAGCCTTTGATTGCATATTTACTTCAGGAGCAGGTCCTCACTACAGGGGCGGCCATGCTTTTTTTCAGTTGCCCAGAGTGGATGCACTACAAATATTTTGAGCTTCATTGACAACAAAGAGCTACCGTAGGCTCTCCTGCATGCTCTCGAGGGAAGGGTGAGGTGATGGATACAACACGCAGCTTCACCAATAGATGTCACCAAATCTCACACACTGCACCTTTAAAAAGTCCAAAATACTTCTTGGATCCATTCTTGGGGAACTGCAGTCAAGTAATATTTACATCATCAATAAGCGTGACAGAGAAACTATACAGATTGACTATGAGTCTCCACCTCCTTCTTCTATCCAGAATGAGGCCAGACACAAGGGCCTTGTCTTGAACCTGTGCATTAAGGTATCTTTGTTATTACTGTGTCTACAATGGGGGGAAGGCAGACGTCTGGGAACCATCGTACAAATACAAGGATAGAATTAAATGAATTGTATATCACATAATGTAATTCTATTATCTTTAAAGTTGTTCTAATGGTGGACTTATCTTTTCTTCTGAAAAAAAAATTGTGTGAGTGTGTGTGTGTGTGTGGGGGGGGGGGCTAACAGTCACATGCCATGAGAGAAGTACAGTGCAGCACAGTGAGTCTTGTTTGTGAACATATAGTTCTGCACACAGTTCTGTGTGTGTGTGTGTGTGTGTGTGTGTGTGTGTGTGTGTGTGTGTGTGTGAGAGACATTACCCATTGGATGTTCAAACTGTTCCTTCTCTGTTGGCGAGCATCCAGCGTAGCCCGGGTACTTCCTCAGGAACCACCTGACCAAACAGGAAGTACAGATGAACACATCCATGCCCACTCATGTGTCAAAATCCCTGCTTCATGTTCGGCTCATTTTGTTCAGTCAGACGATTGGTCAGCAGAAAGTGTTAGTTAGTTCCACTCGAGCGTTTCCAAATCAAGCAAAGTGCAGTGACTGCCACAGCCACTCACTGGTAGAAGGGGTAGGGCAGCGGCTGCATGGCGTCCACCGGCACCAGGCCGTGGTTCCCTGTGGCGAGCAGCGTGCCCTCGCGCATGCTCTCCTGCCCCGTGTCCCTCACCATCAGCAGGTCGTTTTTCTTGAACGGCAGCCGCTCGTCATCGTCCTCATCCTCCTCGCCTCTCGTAAACAGAGCCTTTGCAAAGAAGGATCCTGCAGACACACACACACACACACACACACACACACAGAGGCCCCCACACGAGCACACAAACATGTGTTTAACCAGAGTGTTTTTGTTGTTTAGAAAAGTCACCACACTTAAGTTAAGGATCAGCAAAACTGCTCCGGCCGAGCTCCTCTGGCCTCATTCAGTCACTTGCAAATGATGGATGTTTTATAACCTCCGCTAATGTAATTCCCCTCACTTTTTGCCAGCTCTGCACTCCTGTTATTCGTTTGCATGAGGCTCTCCGCCTCAGGGAAATGCTCCGGCTGAATAAGTCATGTCTGTGTGTGGACCAGGCTGCAGCCAATCAATACACTCATATTAGGGGTTAAGCAGTGCAATAGCTCTGCTTCAGCAACCGATTCTTAAGAACAGTTGGATTTAAAAGAATAATTGTACGTAGTTGACTGTACTTCACTCTGTTGGATAATCTACTTCACATTATAGTAAGTTCCCAGTGGGCTAAGCCTTTAATTGGGGTCAGAGACAAACTGAAATGAGATCAAATGTCAGCTGCAGCCAGTTTCTATTAAAGGTCACTTGGTCCCTGTTGCCAATCGTCTGCATTGAGGAAAGACAGACCTAGAGATTGAACTATGGGGTTTCCCATTGATGGAAGTCATTCAGAAATGATCTAGCACCAGTTCTCCATTCCACATCCTTCCTGACCTTCCTGCAGTAAGAGTCCTAGGTAGAGAGTGGCCAGATGTTCCTCGTCCACGCTCACGCTGATCACCAGGTCGCTGAGCAGGTCTGGGTCCAGCCAGAAGGACTGATCACACAGGAAGTTCTCCAGGCAGCGAGCCACATAACCTGAGATGGAGCACATGCAGATATGAGTATATGTAACATCACAATGAGGCCACGTCCTTAATTATGCATCATTTCAGACGTTGATCAAATAAAAACAAGCACGCTAGACAAAGATTCACCCCCAGGCAGTCGTCACGGGGAAACATGTGACTGATTGGGACCAAAACAGAAGTTTCATTCACCTCTGAAGTTAACATGGGAGTCTATGGGGATTTGCTCCCCTTTGGAGTCGGCCTCCAGTGGCCACCTTATGAACGGCACGTTTTTTTCACTTCCAATTGTGCTTCATCCGTCTGCACCGGAGGTTGGCCCTTGATTGGAAGTGTAGCAATAGTGCAGTATATGCTAATGGGAAACACAAAGATGCATAGAAATCCTTTATTTTGTACGAGTTCTCACCCAGCGCGAGGTACGTCGAAAACTTCCAGATTTCCTCCACAGTCTTGAACGTGAGCACGAAGCTGTCCTTGTCCGCGTGGACGGACACCAGGCGAGCGGACATGTCCTGCAGAGGAAGAGTCCATCTCCATAAAGTGCACAACAACACACTGTTTATCACCTGACCTGCATCAAAGCATAGCGCACCTCGTTCTTTACTACGACCTCTGTAGGAGGGGAGGCACATTAGTGCACTAACGTCGATATTGAATGTTCTGCCTTGTCAGCACTCACTTTGAAGAGCTGGATCACATCCTGGCTGTTGCTCTCCACCACTCGCAGGCGTGTCCGCAGCGCCTCCTGCAGGGATCGGTCGGGATCTACACTAGAGCGCCTCCGCCCGGTGAACAGCAGCACGATTTCTAAGAGAACGTCATCGACATTGGAAAAAAAAAGTCTCCCCTCAGTGGAAAATCCGCTCCGAGGACAAATGGTCGTTTCATCTGATTTGTGAAGCGTAACAATAAATACAACCCCATCATTCAATTAATCCTCTGATAACCGTACAAATATCTTTTAGTTTCTGTCACCACCGAGGCCGTACTGAAATCTTTTCATCTCTACAGACAAAACTTTTAAGAGTTCGAAAAGATTTCCAACGAGTGCTCATGTTTCCATGAGATGCTTTGCGAGCACAGCGTCGGTCCCTGGAGGAACAACACAGCTATTAGGCTCCTAACTGGACTCTCAGTGTGGCCAATTAGATCCATTTGAGAGGTGAACCTGATGTATGGAGTGAAACTGCTGAGTGAGTCAAACATTAGTGGACAGGGAAATGTGCGGTGTCATTATGCAAAAAGAAATAGTAAGCATGGGAGGGTGAAGAAAGTATATAATTCAGTATATACACTCTAAATGAAGCAATGCTATGTGACCAATGCATCATTAAATCTACCTGAAGAGAATTTATCCCCAAGTGACACAGAACTCCCTTTAAAGAAAGCTTCTTTCTTCTTCCAGTAGCTGTCGGGCTCCGCCTCTCCCTCACCGGACTCCACCAGAGCACCGTCCTCCTCCTCACCTCCACCTGGAAGACCACACAAAGGGAGAACATGGATCTCAGCATGAGGTGAAGACTGTTTCCTATAAACAGGTGAACTGCTTTCATGGTGTTTTGGTTTGATGGATCAAGGTGCGTATGGTGTTGGAAATACTTTTATCAAAATGGTCATCGCAGTTCTTGTCCTGAGCTGCGGAGGAGATTTAACTGGGTGACATGTTTCCAGGTGACACAAGATGATGATCTTTGTATTTTAGAAAACACAGCAAACTGTGTTGAGCGTTGAATCAGATGGAAGAACTGCATGAGAACAGTGATATCTGACCTTTCTACTAAGACTTCCACACCTTCAGACTCAAACAACTCATCAAATGTGCAAAACATTTTCAGTTTAAGGTGCAGTGTGTAGGGATTTGTATCAGATAGTGGTTACATGGCATTGCATGGTGCAGTTGAATTCTGTGATTGCTTTCATTTATCATTTAAACGGAGTTGGAATCCCTCTAGTCACCATTGGTTACTAGTGATTAAAGGCAACCAGTGTCAGCCTTTAGTCATTCAAGAGTACTTTGTCCATTCTGGGCTACTGTAAAAACAAGGTGGTGCAACATCGACACTTCCATTAAAAAGGACCTCCTCCTGATATGAATATACATTTCTTGAAAATCATTGCACTTAGACCTCACACAGTGGACCCATAGTTTAAGTTCAAACTAGATATATGTACTATTGATTATGAGGGAATTAGACTTGCCCAGAGGCCCAAAATCCCCATTGAAATTCACACTATACTGAATTTTTTTAATTGGATCAGCACAAACTTACACACCACCATAATGTAATAGCTTCTTTCCGGACCTGAGCTGCATCCTTCTTGCAAGCTTCCTGATTGTCACTGCAGTCATTTTTGAACAACCCTGCTAACTAACTTACAGACACACAGCATCTACGTTCACGTGCGACTACACATATCTTAAAGGTCGGAAATCTATAAATACCAGCCTTTAGTCACCTATATTTTGCTCAGAGCTGTAAAGAGGCAATGGACTTCCCCTATTGTTCCATTGTGCAGGGAGGATGTCCCCAACACATCCTCAGTCTGTGACCACAGCACAGCTCCTTCCTACATCAGTTTGTGGTCCGAGCCAACAGATGTGTGGTCTCCTACGATACAACCCATGATAACAAACCTCCACCGAGCAACTCACTGTACCTTGAGTCATGATGTCATTCCCTGAGAAGTAGTCATTGGTGCCCCCGAGAGTGTACGGTGGTTCCCTCCAGAGAGCATCCAGCTCTGCAGGAGAGATGTCTGGAGGAGGGAAACAAATCAGTGACGGACCAGAACATACGCAACACATTCATTGGAATGATACTTCAACAAGCTCAAGTATCATGTCAGTGTATCTTAGATCAATGGTTCAACATCTTGGGGAATATGAGCTGTCTTGTAGAGAGGTGAATGAAAAGACTGTTGTGCTGGAAAGTTGAAATGAAACTACAGCTTTAGTGGAGAGACACACATTTGTTTATGTGTTTGTTCTAAAGGTCAAAGCAGTTCCCAAGTGATATAGTGTGAAATTCCATGGTGTGTTATCCCATGCTACGCTCAGGACCTTTTTCAGTTCTTTATGAAACATAATATAAACTGCATTTAGTGTTAACCCTTCTCTGTACAACTTTATAGCTTTACCCTCTCGAGGTTCCAGTCAAACAAATAACCAAGGGCCTATTTTCATGATGAAGTGTGGGATCATGGCAGTTGTTTCATTAGCTCTGAAAATCGATCTGCTTAAACTGAGTTTACAGACGACATTATGTCTTAAAGATATGTTCATGTTTTACAGCAAATAACAATAAGTAAGTGTGATTCATAGTGAATGACTCGAAGTCACCTAGCCAACAGCCTCCTGGCTAATTTGCTAAAAGGAAAAAGCCAAAATGTATAAAATGTAATTAAAAGATGAGTTGATAAAAAGTAATGTGTAAAATTACCTTCGATAACATTTCTGTTTTTGGAGTAGAATTCGAATCAGACTTTAAATACAGAATTGTTTCACAATACCCCAATAAGTTATGTAATAAATTGTGTGGTTCATGTTGTATTGAAGCGATCACTGTTTTTCTCGAAGCAGCATCAGCTGATCCAGAGTGATGCTCCTGTTTGTTGCATTACTCAGAATTATCTATTTGTGGTATTTAACCACTCATCTACAAAACATTTGTAACATTCTTCAAAATGTTGAACTATTCCTTTAAGAACAAAAGTCACACATACGTGTGGGTGCAGTTAATGTTATTGTCACTGGGATGGCAGCAGCACATATTTCAATCCAGAGCCATTTGTTAGTGTGGGGAGTTATTGGGGTGGTAGGCAGGAGGAACCACAGTGACGTTGAACACACACATCCACACACACACACACACACACACACCCACACACACACACACACACACACACACACACACAGCTGCACTGACATCAGAACAACCTCCAGGCTCACACAGCAGCCCTGCCCCTGACCCCTGGCAGCACAGTCACATGTGCCCAGACACACCACATATCCTTCTACAGGGAGGGACACTGATAATAACATGAATCATAATGCTTTATTTTCAACATGCTTTGTCAGTGCAACACCACAACAGAACACTTGTTATCTCCAGGCGACGCATTCACAGCGAGACAATGGAGGCGGGCGACACAACGGCAACATGACATTTAGGGCTGGAGGGGACAACGGCCCATTCTTGTCCATCCCACCACACAGCACAGTTAGCGCCAGCAGGGACCGCATAGGTCGACGGGAGCACAGTCATGCCGCCACAGCGCAGAGACACACCATGCCCTGGTTACCTTCTTGGCTAAACGCGTGACCCATGTTGTAAATACACACACACACACAGTGGACCTACGCGCCCCCTGTCTATCTGAGGGCAGGGGCCCGTCTCATGGTAGCGCAGAGAGCGGGTGGGGGGACCGACCTGTGAAGGAGGAGAGGCAGATTTTGATGAGCGGTCCACAGCAGGAAGAGTTGAGCAGCGGTCTGCAGCAACAAGACGCCATCTGGCCCAAGAGCCGGCAGCTCCCAGAGATCAATGCCATCCTATCGGCCTCCCCCCCCACCCCCCTCCCCACACACACACACACACACACACACACACACCTCCCGCCGCCCCGACCGGCCTCCTCAACAACAATTCACTCTCTTCCTCTCTGCAGGACAAGCCCTGTCTCCCTTCCTATTTCTGTTGTGCTCCCTTTCCTGCTCCACTCACTCACTACGTCCGTCCGTCCACCTCTTGGTGTTCACTGAACCAGCTTCGTCTGTCTCTCCCACCCCCCCTGCAAGTCTTATCTGTTCTCCTCCCCACCTATATACGTCTCTAATGCCTCTGCCTCTCACTGTCTGCATCTCCCTCCTCCCACCACCAGCATCTCTCTCTCTCTCCTCAGTAGCTGTCCAGTAGTGAGTGAATGCATAGAGCACTGTCAGCGACTGGTATGAGTGAGTGTGTGTGTGTGTGTGTGTGTGTGTGTGTGTGTGGGTATCAGGGAAAATATGCACAGAATGTGTGTCACAAAGACAATGAGTGAGTCTTTAGTTGGTTGAGTGTTGTGCTGCTGACCCATTGTAAGGCAATGCCACACAGGGACAGGCTGCAAGGTCACAGGCAGGGGGGGGGCGATGGGGTGGAGGGCGGGGGGGGGGGGGCACAGATTGAGGATCAGTTTATTTAGGGGGGGGGGGGGGGGGGGGGGGGGGGGGGCACAGATTGAGGATCAGTTTATTTACATCACACTTTGCCCTCTGCCAGGAGACGGAAAATACTAAACTGATGATAAGACATCAGTTCCCCAGGAATACAGATCTTTGCCCTCTTAAAGGTGCGCTGTGTAAGATTTGGTGGCATCGAGCGGTGAGGTTCCATGTTGTACCCATCACCTCACCCTCACCCTTCTGAGTATGTAGGAGATCCTATGGTAGAAAACTCAATAGATGTTGAGTACATCCAATTTTACTACTATAATAACCTTGGCGGCTCATTTAAAGGTGCAGTGTGTAAGGTTTTGGCTATTTTTGTCGCTTCTAAAAATATCACACAACAATGACATACTGACATTTATAATCACCTAAAAGTACACATTTTTTTCCATCACCCTTAAACGATCTATTTTATATATATTTACATGAAGAGCGGGTCCTCTCTACGGAGGCTGCCATGTTTTTACAGTTGTAAGTAGACCTACTAAACATCAACTGGAGTTTACCAAAGGTTCTCCTGCATCTTCAAATCTTACACACTGCACCTTTAAGGGTAATGGCAGAAAGATAAAACAATTGCGTGATTATAAATGCATGAAAATGCCTGAAATGTCCCCCCCCCCCCCAACCCCAGACCCTGCAAGGAATGGTGGTATTAGTGCATTTTGCTCCTTAGCCATAGAGGAACCACATGTTGATATGTGTTATTCTGGCCACACTCAGATAACAGCTTATCTCAAAGCACCACATGTTTGCCACATCAGGTCCAGATTTGTTTGTTTGTTTGTTTGTTTGTTTTTCAAAATGATTTGACCACACATGTATTCTATTTGGACGATAACAGAACCAGGAGGAGCCACATCATTGCTCTAAGCAGCATGCATCCACGTTCAATTTAAGGTGGATGCAGATGATGGTCATCACCTTAAAGGTGCAGTGTGTACTATTTTGGTCCAAACATACTGACTTTTTCATGAATACATAATCACCTAGCTGATTTATTTTTTGTCCATTAGCCTTAAATGAGCCTATTAAAGTATGTTTACATGAGAAGCGGGCCCTCTCCATGGGGGCCGCCATGTTTTTACAGAAGCCCAGAGCGGATACACTAAGCACCCTCTGAGTTCTACCATAGGTTTTCCTGCATGCTCAGAAGGGTGAGGGTGAGGTGATGGATACAATATGCACCTTCACCTCTAGATGTCACAACACCTTACACACCGCACCTTTAAAGGTACAGCGTGCAAAGAGCTCATTCCAGGGCACTGAAAACAACAATTGGTAAACAATACAGGGGATTTCACTCCATTTTATTCCATTTCTGCCTATAGAAATGAAAAGGCTCTAATCTTCCCCACTGGACCTTTAATATGAGCGTGAAAATGCTCACACCCTGTTGACCCTTCACTGTGCAAACCAACGTAGTCAGCAATGGCTTCTTTCAGATGGATCTTTGATGAGTGACACATAAACAGCTCACATCATCATGTTCTTGTTGATCCACTGTGTCTGTGCTCTGATGTGATTGGTCTGTAAAGCACAATGTGTTCACTCATGAATCTTCTGGTCAGAACTCGAACGTGATGCCGCTGTGGGAGCAGCTCGTTACGTTCTGTGTTACTGTGTCGTCACAACGTATTACAGTCGGAAACTATGTTGAAGCTGATGTTTTACGAGCAAGGCCATTAGAATTGAATACAGCGCCATCGTCATGGGTGTCATGGGGAACTTAACAGGAAACGCTTTTTTTTCTTCTTCTCATTGACTGTCATTTCTTCAACCCCTACCACAGTAAGGCTTTTCCGTGCGCCTTGTCAGCCTATGGTCTGATGCTGAAGCAGATGTGTGCCGTTAACTTTGAGAGCTGTGCCTCTGAAAGCAGCAGCAGCAGCAGAAAACGGCGCGGTGAGCAGCACGGTGAGAGTGAACAAAAACTGTTCAATTGGCAGTAAAGTAACTGAGCTGAAACTCACTCGAGCTCATTAAACCAGAGGGGAGCTGTAGACACAGGTGATGAATCTTTGTCGGGTTATTACCCCGAATTAGCTCTTTGAAATTCTTAAATTCTCTTCTGTTTTCCTGTGGTGAACGTATCACTTTCAGCCTCTTTGACGAGTCTCTGTATGTGCAGAATGAGCTTAGAATGATAGCAGTGTGTTACTGGATTGAAGGAGAACAAATAAATCAGCCTGATTTAAATGGGTCTGATAACACAGAGTGATTCCGTCTCTACAACACTACTTTAAAACATTACAGCCCATTACAGCAGGGCCCACACCCGCCCCAGTTTGATCACATGGGCCGCACCAGTAAAATCACAGCATAATATACTTTAAACAACAATTTGTTTTAGTGCAAACAAAGTGCAAATACATTCTGAAAATGTTTTCTATCACTGTAACACTTTGCAAAATCATCTCACAGGCCGGATTATGTTTGACACGCTGGGCTGTACTCATTCTACAAAACTCCATGAGTTCTGACACTTTTCACCTTTTGAACTTAGTTGTTTTCGACATTGAAGCTTCCATGGACTGACTGCTTCATCATTTGAAAGGTTTGGTTGGACTCATGGTGTTGACTTAACTTGGGTTTACATTGGTGGAGCTTTCCCAGCTTGGCTCGTGGCAGTGTGTTTTGGATCTTATTATCTTGTTGCCTTTTTTTGTCTGTATACTTCAGACGTGTTGGATGTGGATTCGATCACACTTTTTTAAAAACAAAATGTTTGGGCACCAGTGGCTAAGCTGTGGTCAGTTAGTCAGATTCCACTCGTATGCAAATAAGTTTTAAAATCAGCATAGTGATGAAGAATGTTTAGTCCTATATGTTGAGACACTTGTCACTTACGTTAAATCCAACAATTAAATCTCATCACACCAAATCCCATATTAACTAACATTTAGAAACTATGGCTCAAGATGAACAGTGGGTTCCCACCCTGACAGAATCGTTCTGAGATAATCATGGCTTTCACTTTGAAGCCAAATCGTGCGATGAGATGGAAAATCACCTTTGACAACTTAAGCAGTTCTGGTGACACAACTGGACCAATGTATTCACGTCAACTCGATTAAGTTAAAGATTATCTTCACATAGACTTAAGCTGCATTGTCAGGGCAGCTTTTGAACTTTTACATTTTGCGATTGAGTCTTGTAGGTTCTGAGAACGCTGTTGGACAATACAGCAAATAGTCGATAGGACATTTGTATTTGCGGAAAATCCTCCAAACAGACACCAGTTTGAGCATTGTTGCATGAATTGATCATTGGTGTTAAAACGCTAACTTTATGCTATCAACAGTGAAATGACACGTAATGTCTTCAACAGACTGCAGCATTGTTTTGTTGCTTGTGAGCAACCACTTTTTAAAGAGGGCAAGGGTTATGTTGTATAATAAACCATGAGCGGAATGTGAGCTTGTGTCTACCACAGAACTTATTCCTGGACTGTGACAGAGAAGCCATTCAAAATGACTCTGAGAAGAGGGAACTGAAAGTGTTAGAGTACAACTAACTTCTGTGTTTCAGGACTCATCCCTGCAGCACCTCTGTTTTGGCTTGAAATGGTGAACTAGCTGAACAGATTACATATCTTCTTTAAATGCACAATACACTTTACATCGATGTTGTTCCCCTTAATCATATTTTGCATCTAAAACACCAAGTAAACGAGCAGACTGGTGAATGTGAAATACATAGTTCCAGCTGTGGATGGGTATGAGGCCTTCCCTTACCCTGAAATGAACCCATTCATGTATATGTAGATGAGGAGCAGGTCCTCTCTGCGGGGCCATGTTTTTGCAGTATCCCAGAGTGGACATAACAAACATCTTTTGAGTTTGAATGACAACTGAAGTCTACTATAGGTTCTCCTGCATGTTCAGAGGTGTGAGGGTGAGGTGATGGATACAACACGCAACTTCACCTCTGGATGTCACCAAATCTTACTCTCTTACACCTTTAACCATTTTTGAAAGAAATGAAAACTGTATTTTTATGAGTCAAGCTCCGGATCCAGACCTTTAAAGCAGCCGTCCGCCAAATGATGGCCATATTTTTTCAAATATCACACTGTACGTTTACAGCACTTTTCCTTTAACATCAATTCTCCATGGAAAGGTCGTAACATTTCAGAGGGTTCTATCACTTTAAAGTAAAGTCTGCACCATGAGCCGTGCTCGTCCAGAATCAGTTGATTCAATCAATCAGTCTGATAAAAACTCTTGGTTGGTACTGAGGAGTGGCTGTGGGTCAAGGCTTGTCCTCTAACCATTAGATCAACGGTTTGATCCCCATTCATCCCTATGACCAAACTCTCCTCAGGCAAGATGCTGCACCTAGTTGAACTCCATGGATATGGTGCCGTGAGTTCTCCTCAAACTAAAGTTTAATATCAATCCAGACCATTGATTGTTCCATGTAGTTTGAGACGGTGACCGATTCTCAAAACTACGATACAATTTCTGTCTTTCATCCACTACGTGATGATTGCTCGGCATTCTGGGAAACAAAGTGCATAAAGCGTCTCCCCTCATCCCTGTCTGGATGTTTTCTGCTGCTTTGAATGCACCGGGGCCGAGGCGGCTGGAAGCCCTTGTCTGTCTGAGACTGGGCTCTCGGTCTGGTTTATGTGTCGGCTGGACGGCCCTGACTGGATCCCAGCCGTAAACAGGCCAGAGGGGGCGCGTCGGAGCCTGTCCCGACGCTCCCTGAGACTCCTCTGCTTGTTTCCCATAGTGACAGACAGATTCTGTCTAATCTAATAAACAAACCGCTCAAGGCTGATATGTGCGGTCACATGCTCGTCCTTTGTTCGCTCAGAGAGTCGCCGGCGTTCGTCTCCAGTGACGACCACTGTCAAACGTGTCGTGGAAACAGGTCTGTGCTGAACACACCTGTAGTTCCTCTCTGCACGATCTGAGGCATCGAAACCTCCGTCTCCAGGAGTTCACACATCAACACTACGTGTGATTACAGACACGAGAGGCCACAGTGTGGGAGTTCCTGTGACCACGTACCATTAAATGACCTCAGCACCCGGTCTGGAGCTGTGACACTGGGCAGCCCGGGACAATAACATCTCACCCTAATAGGAAGCATATGGTGTCAGCAGTAAGTGAGCGTGTTCACATGCAAGGGGTTGTTTGCCGTGTGTGTGTGTGTGTGTGTGTGTGTGTGCATGTGTGTGTGTGCGTGCGTGTGTGTGTGTGTGTGTATGTGCAGTCTGGATTTGTAAGATTTGGACTGTGTGGTGCAGGACCCAGTGGAGAGTAATATGAGACTGGGGTCTGGGGCTCTAAGTTTAGATGAGCCTCCTGTTAACTCACTCGCATGCCTGTGTGTCCAGGGAGATTGCCACATTTTTGCGTACACACAGACATATACCAGCGTTTGTCCAGAACCAGAGCCATTGTACAAAGTCGCCAGGTTTTGCTTGCATTTCCACCAAATCTGTTATTTGTTATGAATAGAAAATGTGCCGGATAGAAACCCATTAGTCTGTTCCTCAGGGGTTACAGAGGTTCAAACTACAATAACAACATGATCTTTCATCCTGTATCCTGTTTACTAACGACAACTTTATGGTTATGAGCCTGTAAGTACAAAGTACAGCCGTGGTCAATCACAGAAGGAAGTTCAAGTTTAAAATAAACAACAAAAAACAACTCTTACCTCTGTGTTAACGCCTGCTCTCCCTTCTCAACTCATTCCTCAAGTGTGTGGCAGAGTATCTGTGTGTGTGTGTGTGTGTGTGTGTGTGTGTGTGTGTGTGTGTGTGTGTGTGTGTGTGTGTGTGTGTGTGTGTGTCACCATTTAACTGGCGAATTGTATCTCATGACAGCTGCTGAAACTGCCGCCATTCTGCCATGTCAGCCAACAGAGAACAGGAGAGGAAAAGCAGAGGAAAGAAAATAGTGAGAGTAGGGTGAGTGTGTGTGTATGTGTGTGAGTGTTGGTATGTGTGTGTGAGTGTGTGTGTGTGTACGTGTGTGTGTGTGTGTGTGTATGCAGCTTGGAGAGTTACAGAGCCTATACCAGACAGCATGTCACTGACTGAGGAAGTTTTCTTGCACATGACTCCTCCCATCATTTCTTTGGGACAAGGGTACTGCCTCCCCCTCCCCCTCTCTCTCTCTCTCTCTCTCTCTCTCTCTCTCTCTCTCACACACACACACACACACACACACACATACTCTCTCTCTCTCTCTTTTCCTCACCCCTCATGCACACACACACACTCATCCCCTCCCTTTTTCAAAATGTGGAAACGTGACTGTCAGCCCTGTAACACTTGAAGCGATGAAATCAGGTCAGCCTGTAATTGCCCCTGTAAAAGCCATTATACCCAGGTAGTTATGTATCACCTCCTCCATTTAGAATCAAAGGCAGCGTGTGAGCCTCAGGTTGTTTCCTCATTCTCGCGCACCAGTCACACCAGTTTGTCGTGACGCAGCATGCTTACCAGACCATCAGCTGATTTCTTTCCGCAATGGCTCAGTCCACACACCTGGCACATCTTCATTCCAATGATGCAGTGCATTTACAGTTAGGGTCCTGCCCAACACACACACACACACACACACACATGCGCACACAGAGTACTTGCATTTTAGTGAGGCCACTCATTGGCATAATGGTAAATGGTCTGTATTGAATGCGCTTTATTAAAGGTGCAGTGTGAAAGACTGTAGTAATTTTTGTCACTTTAAAAATTATTTAACCTTTAAAGGTACAGTGTGCAAAGAGCTAATTCCAGCTAAATTCACACACTCCACCTTTAAGTGGACTGTACTTTACAGTACAGTTTTACATCTACTTGCAGCACTTTGTATCCATTGGATAATGTGGGGTTCTTGTGTTTTGCCCAAGCACACCTCAGCATACGGAAGGGGGGGGGGAATTGAACCCCCGACCCTTTGGTTAGAGGACAGCCCCTCTAACACCCTCAGCCACAGCTTCCCTGGTTCGGGGAAGAATGCATTGCCCCAGTCGCTTACCTAAACCCTAACCCTTACCTTAAACTTAACCTTACCCTGAAACCAGGTCTTGACGCATGAAAATGGTCCTCACAAAGACATAAATACAAGTATGCATACACTTAACCTATATAGCCCCAAACAGCAGGATTTAGCAGTGACCTTCTTTTCTAGTCTTTGACACGTTTACTTTGAGGGACGCGTTCAACTCTGTGTCTGTGTGTGGGGGAGATAATAGTCCCTGCATGGGCCAACAGTGTGTTTGGTAGCTTGTTGGATTTGGTTTCCCTCCCTCTGCTTAGTTAAATATAAACTCTGGAACTGATTGTGTATCCCTAGTTCCCAGTGCACCATGACAAAGTCACCTTGAACGCACAATATCAGCCGGGCACTGCACATGTGATCATGCAATTGGCTATGCAAGGCTGCAAGACACGGGCCATTTATTCTGCTCTGTTTGCAAAAAGTGTGTGTGTGTCTGTCTCTGTGAATGTGTGTGTGAGGTGGAGGAAACCAGGGGAATGTGTGGTATATTGAATGGCAACAAATTACATATAGGCAGGAATGGGTGGAGACAGCAATGTAGCGTAAAAGGGTGGGTGGTGGATTTGTGTGTGTGTGTGTGTGTGTGTGTTTGTGTGTCCAGGCCATGTCCTCGGACAAAGGGCAAGGATTGAGTGGGTTAGTGAAGAATGCGGTGTATTGCTGATCTTTGCTGCTGATAATGGACACACAACCTGAGTGTGACTGACAATTCAACACTTAAAGGTGCAGTGTTTAAGATTTCAGTCATTTTTGTCACTTATAAAACATTACAAAACAATTACATACTGACATTTTCATGAATTTATAATCACATAAATGTATATATATATATTTTCCATTAAAAAATAATCTCCTGCATGATCAGAGGGGTGAGGGTGAGGTGATGGATACAATACTGGATGGATATGCAACTTCACCATTAGATGTCACCAAATCTTACACATTGCACCTTTAATCACAGAGAAAAGTGGACAATTTGGCCTCACTATATCAGTCTTGTCATGCGCTTAGTGTTGCTCTTTTACAAAGTTTGTTGTAGTGAATCGAACCCTTTCCATCGAGTGGAGACGGGGTGATGTCCGTGTATGTGTGCCAGTAATAACACACACTGACTTGTCAATCAGAGCCCAGTGGCAGAGACAGCAGTGACACGCCGACCTCCTGCCCCACTGCCTCCGACGCACCGGAAGGCCGGCTTCCTGTTTTTCTGCCCCTTCAGTTCCAGGGGACAAAAGCACAAGGCAGGACTGACACAGGAGCATAATCAGCACCTAGTGCACGTCAGGCCCACATACACACACACACACACACACACACACACACACACACACACACACACACACACACACACACACACACACACACA
>JAFBJT010109824.1:83238-100247 GCA_016785325.1 Chascanopsetta lugubris
TACGAGGGGCTGTGTGTGTGTGTGTGTGTGTGTGTGTGTGTGCCGCGGGGTAATGTTTAGAATGACAAAGCAGTAAAAGCTCATCCCTCATACGACCACAGTGAGTTTGATTTAATATTCCCATTGTGCTTGTATGAAAGGTGCAGCTGGTGCCATTGTGTGCCCGGGACTCATTTGTCCTCATTAGCGGAAAAAAAGGAACGATCGGCGTTTTACTTCCTGCCCATCACATTGGAAACAATCAGGCCCATTAGGAAAGAAAACCCAATTTCCCTCCGCCACTGTCATACGACCAATTCCCCCTCTGTTTCCCTTCACCCCCGGCAACAGATTCTGCGCCAGACGCCGCCCCGAAGGTTGATATCATTATTTGGTGAAGCACAAACGGTTGAAAGCGCCGTCTCGGTTCAAGTCAGAACATGAAAGGAAGAATAACATTGACTCCAAATGCGGTGAGACACCCCCCCCACCCCCGCCCCCCCTGAACAGGAGATAGGACGCATCCATGTTCAAGTGAGACTAAGAGGCACAACAACAAGGTTTGATTGACTCATTAAAAATACTTCGAGGAGCATTTGGAAACCACCAAGTCCAGCGGCTCCAGCAGAGGGAGCCACACTAGTGCCTCTTTTCACCACAGGTGGTGTAAATTCATGAAGATGTTGGTATATAATTGTTTTGCAATATCTCTCAGAAGTGACAAAAATGACTGAAATGCTACACACTGCACCTTTAAGTGCAAATGCTCACATCGACGCACGCTGCCAACACCAAACATCCCACATCGCAGCCCCGTGCAGCATCTCGACACGTACGCCACTGTCCCCACAGCTAAGTGCTAACGCTAATGGACGGATGGGTAATTGACGGGTGGGCGATCGATCGCCGAAAGTCTTTCCCCGTGTTCGGCCCCCGATCGTCGATGGAGAGACTGCGCCTGATTCCAGGGCGTCCGGAGCCAAATCGTCTGCTGCTGCAATGACACAACGCTGGAGGCTTTAATTACAGTTCAACGTGGATATGAGCTGAACCCATTCACCACACGGGTCCCACAGAGACGCTTCACGCCTGCTCCCCACTCACGGTGCCAGTGTGATCACCCAGAGTCGGGGCGGGGCCGAGAGCAGAGGAGAGGAAGGCGCTGCGTATTTCTCATGAAGAAGAAAGACGCCCTGCACACTGACTTGGACATGGAGCGACGCGATGCAGCTTTCCCATACGGCGTTTACCATAAACAGGAAGTGCTTCATCATCGGTATCACCGACTGACTCTCTGGATCTACTGAGGCCTCCTCAGCGGATCTGGATCTGATTTCCCGCTCAGGCCTGTGTGAACATTAAGTGAAATACCCATCACACACACACACACACACACACACTAATGGTATCAGAGTGGAGAGAGGGATCTGGGAAGTGACCTTTGTGATCCATTAAGCGGGAGATGGATGAGGACTTTCCTCAACAGTTTGATGGAACGCGCCGCAGAAGACGCCGCCGGTGACGCGTCGGCTGACCTTTGGGTAAAAGTCCTCCGAGCCGCCCTCTGTGATCCCGCTCCTGTACACAGCCGCCGCCGACCTTCCACCGGTGTTCACCAGGAAACTCCCCGTGGACCCGAGACACTTTGATCCACGCAGGTGCTGATATCATTATTTGGTGAAGCACAAACGGTTGAAAGCGCCGTCTCGGTTCAAGTCAGAACATGAAAGGAAGAATAACATTGACTCCAAATGCGGTGAGGTTTTACAGACCCTGCTCGGGCCGACACCCCCCCCCCCCCCCCCCCCCCCCCCCCCCCCACCGCCGCCCCCCCCGCCCTCTCGCCAGTCGGGCCGACACCCCCCCCCCCACCCCCGCCCCCCCCGAACAGGAGATAGGACGCATCTATGTTCAAGTGAGACTAAGAGGCACAACAACAACGTTTGATTGACTCATTAAAAATACTTCGAGGAGCATTTGGAAACCACCAAGTCCAGCGGCTCCAGCAGAGGGAGCCACACTAGTGCCTCTTTTCACCACAGGTGGTGTAAATTCATGAAGATGTTGGTATATAATTGTTTTGTAATATCTCTCAGAAGTGACAAAAATGACTGAAATGCTACACACTGCACCTTTAAGTGCAAATGCTCACATCGACGCACGCTGCCAACACCAAACATCCCACATCGCAGCCCCGTGCAGCATCTCGACACGTACGCCACTGTCCCCACAGCTAAGTGCTAACGCTAATGGACGGATGGGTAATTGACGGGTGGGCGATCGATCGCCGAAAGTCTTTCCCCCGTGTTCGCCCCCGATCGGCGATGGAGAGACTGCGCCTGATTCCAGGGCGTCCGGAGCCAAATCGTCTGCTGCTGCAATGACACAACGCTGGAGGCTTTAATTACAGTTCAATGTGGATATGAGCTGAACCCATTCACCACACGGGTCCCACCGAGACTCTTCACGCCTGCTCCCCACTCACGGTGCCAGTGTGATCATCCAGAGTCGGGGCGGGGCCGAGAGCCGAGGAGAGGAAGGCGCTGCGTGTTTCGAATGAAGAAGAAAGACGCCGCGCACACTGACTTGGACATGGAGCGACGCGATGCAGCTTCCCCATACGGCGTTTACCATAAACAGGAAGTGCTTCATCATCGGTATCACCGACTGACTCTCTGGATCTACTGAGGCCTCCTCATCGGATCTGGATCTGATTTCCCGCTCAGGCCTGTGTGAACATTAAGTGAAATACCCATCACACACACACACACACACACACACACACACACTAATGGTATCAGAGTGGAGAGAGGGATCTGGGAAGTGACCTTTGTGATCCATTAAGCGGGAGATGGATGAGGACTTTCCTCAACAGTTTGATGGAACGCGCCGCAGAAGACGCCGCCGGTGACGCGTCGGCTGACCTTTGGGTAAAAGTCCTCCGAGCCGCCCTCTGTGATCCCGCTCCTGTACACAGCCGCCGCCGACCTTCCACCGGTGTTCACCAGGAAACTCCCCGTGGACCCGAGACACTTTGATCCACGCAGGTGCTGATGATCCCCGCCGCCGTGCGGCTCGGCGTGCGGGCTGCGCCCTGCTAACACGCTCATCATCATGTGGTGGCCGGTGGTGGAACACATCGTATCCGTCACGGAGTGATTTGGTTTACAGTGCACTGACAGGTGTGTCTGCACGTGGCACCAAAAGCTCTCGAATCACAATTTCTTGAACTGACTGTTCAATTGTTGACACGTTCAATACGTTCAGCTCCTTTCCGTTTCATTACCTGTACTTTTATGTCTCATTCACGGGTGAAAAGCGACCATTTCTCTTGATCTTCTTATCGGGGTCGCCCCCCGAGATCATGGCATTGTCAACGATTTGTACGTGACTATATATAAAGTTCATTCATTTCAAAATGAGCTACTTTGGCTCCACTGCAGCTGTGTCGTGAAAGACATTTGATAAAGGTACGTGCACTAAGTTTCGTGTCATCAATCATCATCAATCATCTCAGATTTTGACTGAGATTTTCATCTTGACAAACATACATGATTCCAAAGAGCATTTATCCTCCACATTCACTGCTAATAGAAGGATATAATTCATACATTATATCTATTTATTATCCAGGTCAGTCTTCCTGGTTTCCATTCAAATCTTTCTGTACGGGTTTCTCTTCTGCTGCATTCAGAATTTGGCATGTTGACATCCGACTGCATTAAACTTCCACGCCAGCTGCTCATATCATCTTGCCTTCGCCCTCCATCCCTCACATTAAAGGGCATTGCGGCCCTTTCACAATTGATTACGGGGATAATCTCCTTACGCATGTGCCATAGAATAACCGAGGCGATGCTCTCGGATCCCAAACGCCAGTTTCAGCAGGTTTGGGCGTAGCGCGCTCATCAAAGCCCCGACGCGGGTCCTTTGTCACTGCGATGCTGGATGAGACCCTCGGTTGAGTGTTTGAAGTTTTTGGAGGCTTCTTAAAATAGAGGCGCACATGATGCGCATGGGGTTTTATTTGTGGAACCGGCCCTGGCGTCTGCAGCCTGCAGCGCTGTGGAGGAGTGGAACCGGTGATCTGCACACATGATTCACGCCGAGCTCACTCTCAAGTGCACTACAGGAGTGGTCAGCTGCGCGGCCCAGGCAGATTATAGGGTTGAGTCTGCCTGAACTGCTGCTTGTGTTGGGAGGCTGCTGACATGCAATCACACACTGTCACACAGGGAGCCACAAATAGAGCACACAGTAGTAGACTTAACACCCCCCCCCCCCCCCCCCCCCCGATGCTGCTGCCCCCCCCCCCCCAGATGCTGCTGCTACTGCTGGCTTGCACGTGAAAACCAGCTTGGGGGCTGTGATCCCTGTGGGGGGGGGTGGGGGGGGGATGTGGTCATCTCTTATATGGATGGGAGTCAATGGGGTGCAATGACAGGGAGGGTGCATGCAATGACAGGGGCAGGTGAGGGGACTGGAGGAGGGTGGGCCACAACAGGTGCAGCTGCAGCCCGGGGAAGGGTGCACATGCAGGGGGGAAAGTGGATGCAAGCTCCCGGGGCCTGGTGGTTCCCTGTGCAGACAGTGTGGTGGTGGTGGTGGTGGTGGTGGAGAAGGGCTGCAGCCGGGGTGAGGGCGGCTGCAGCCGGGGTGACTTACTCAGCGTATCCGGTGGCCCACGGTAATCTCCGGGTTTCCTTCAGGATGAGGATGGGCCGGGCTATGTGGTCCGCGGAGCACTCGATCTCATCCGGGGACAGGCCGAGGAACTCGGGTCGCTTGTAGGGGAATTTCAGCGGCAGCTCGGAGCCCGGGTTGCCGCCTCCCCCGGAGCTGCCCCCGGCCATGATGCCGCCCATGAAGCCGGCCACGGCGGACTTGACCCGGGTGAGCATGTTGGTGGTGCGTCGCGGCGGGGTGTCCGTCGGCCGGTGCGCGGCGCCGCGGCTGCCTTTGCCCGGATTCCCCCCCAGCTCTACCTCGCTGGTCGACGACAGGCTCGGCGGCGGAGAGGAAGAAGCGGCGGCGGCGGAGGCAGGAACCGTCAGACCGTCAGCGGGTCATTCATTCATTCAGAGCCGGGGACCGCAGCCGCCACCCGGGGGACCTGGAGGTGAACACAGCGGGGATGCTTTGGTTAAAACCCCGCTCTCCTCCATGGACTCACCGATGGGAGCTCGGCCGCCGTGAACGCGGAAATACACTGAAGATTAACGGGTCACGTGACGCAGCAATGGATGCACACACTGCAAAAAATAAACCGGGGCAGGATTATTAAATGGCCCCATTAAAATCGAGTTTTAAAGGGGAAATCAAATGAAAATGATCTCTCGTGATGTGTATGCATTTTTTTGTATTTTTGTGTAAATATCTGAAATGTTTATTTGACAAATATATCTATTTTATACACTGTAAAAAGTGAATGTATTGTCCTTTTTGTTACATTTTATTTTTTTGTTTACTTTTCAGACATTCCATATTATTATTAGGATTATTATTACTACTATTGTTATTATTATTATTATTATTATTATTATTATTATTATTATTATTATTATTTTTATTATTATATTTTTAGTATTATTATTGTCATCAGTGGTGCTAATAGTGGTAGTATTTGGTGTTCTAGTAGTTGGACTTGAGTTTATGAATCATCCATTGCCTTATGTCCCAAATAATGGTCTGTTGGTAGTGTAGAAATACAAAAGGCCCTAACGCCAGTGTTAGATGAGTCCACTCTGGGCTACTGTACATACGGGCCTCCATTGAGAGGGATCCACTTTAGGCAAAAACACACATAAATATGAAAACCATGCTAATTTCTGCTCATTGATCCCCTTTAATCGTACACACTGTGCCTTTAACAGTACTGCGGCTACTTCACAGGGAGGTATTCAATCGTAGTAACGATGATTTGGTCATTTATGCTTCAAATATATCTCGCAAATAAATCTAAAAGAAATTCAAGGCAAGGGCCACACACATGGAGATACGAGAGGAAGTAAGCATCATAATGTTACATTCAAAAAGATAAAACATATTAGCACTGATGAGCACTTCATAAAATTTATCAATATACAACTCACCCAGCGCGGGGGGGGGGGGGGGGTTACAAAGATAAACTGAGGGTTCACCAAATGTCAACTGCTTCAAATATGACACCCACACACATGAACTGGCGACTCCTCGTCCGTGGCTCAAACTGCCATGTTTGAAACTGTCATCACCACAAACAACACGGCCGCTGCTACACCTGACAGAAGCGTACGCTACAACCTGAACCGCAGGCATGCATTGCAGTACACGCACAGGCCCAGCAGATAGAGCCGTTGCCCTTTGACACCACTGATAAGGAGGTATTCTTAGTGTGCACTCGGGAAAGTACTTCAAAGCCCGTGGAACGGGAAGAGACCTGAGCAGCCGAGCTCGTCCAGTTAACTGGGTTCAAGTCATGTCACTGAACTTCGCCCAGAGTCGAGGTCACGCAGTTACGGTCCGACCTCACCCGGTGTTTTCTGTAAGGAAGCTGTGAGAGCAGGGAGTGGTGGCATGCATTCAGACTTCTTAATGATTTATTGCTGGGTGCCTCCCGCTCTGCAGCATGTGCACGAAGTATTCATCCATCTTGTCTATCTCGAGTTTCTTTGCATCTGTCGCCGTCCGTTGTGTTTGTGTGCGTGTGGTTTGGCAGCAAGTCATCGTTAGAACGGTGGAACATATAAGTGTTTGTTGTTGCTGTTAGGTGTGTCCTGTCGATGGAGCGTGATGAGTTCAACCTGTTTTTAAGGGCATGGTTGTGACCAAGCATGACCCTAAATCAACTCACGTTGCTTTATGGTTTCATTTCACCTGGTGTCCTTTCGCAGAAGTGGAGCCGCGGACGGTAAAGCGCAAGTGAAGCTCCACATCTCCAGTGTTGGTTTCCCTCCTGTCTTTGGCCTCGCTGACCCGAATGTTGTCATCTAGGAATTAGGGTGAGGGAATAACCAGTGATTACAACACAATGGAAGTGCTCAGGGACGTGTTTGGGTTCAAACTCTTCCGCTGACTCACTTCCAGGATCAGACTGGCACAGAAAAACCCCCACAAAGAAACTTGAGCTGCTGCCTCAAGACATTAAAGTTGTTGCGTGGGAATTCTATTTCTTTGCTGCACCTCCTGCCCACGGTAGAATTGTCTGAATGACAACTAAAATAACCACATTGCATGATTGCAATGTGGTTATTGATTGCAATGTGGTTATTGATTGCAACATACAAATGTTTGAAAGGAGCAGTGTTCAGGATTGAATTCCATATAATAACGAAGTTGGACAATGCAGCTCAACACCCTGTACCTTCCACACATGTAAGGGGAGGCCTTCAGTTAACATGAAAACTCAATAGGTGATGGGTACTGTGAAATCACAGTGGTGCAAAATGTCCGCCTCCATAGTGAGGACCACTATTGCAATTCAAACACTCTTACAGACATTAATGTAACCACGTTATATTCCATTTCTGCCAAAAGAGATGAACTCAAATCTTATATATATATATATATATATATATATATATATATATATATATATATATATGTCTCATTATATCTCTAACAGGAGCTGCTCCATGGTTTTTCAATCACCTCGAATATGAGGAAAAACGCTGTCACTGACACACGAGCCAGCCAATGGCTGATCAAGCGGATTTCAATGTCCGTAGCCAATCAATAGCTCCTCCCCCTTTGACCTACATTACTACATATTATACTACATCAGAGCCATCTGGGGCTTGAAGAAGTCACTGAAATCTGATTGGACAGGGCTCTGCTCCCGACACAGACGACACCTCTGTTTAAATCAACATACAAAAGCCGACTTCCACAAGATTTGAGCAAATACAAATCAACCCAAATATGGCTTTAACCTGGAGCAGCGTGACAGGATGGACGACCTTGATGCTCTATTCAGCTCCACACAGCGCGGAGCCAAGAGGAAGTACTGTCTCTGCATAGTTTGCAATTACTCCCACTCTAAATGACTGGGGCAACCCTCGGCAACCCTGACGACGGCCAGGCGCCGCTTCATATCAATTCACAAAAGTCCTCTTTCATAAATCTCCAGATTACTTCCAGATTATTCCTGTATTTTCTCATTCACACGGTGCGACGGGCTGAACGCGGCAGATCAAATATCAAGTGTGTATCAAGTGACGGCAGATAAATCTCTAAAGTGACTCAGCAAAGTGACTCAGCAAGGCTTGAAATATCATGCGATTGAATGTTATTGGGGTGTTTACCCGGTGAATGACAGTCTTCCGGGCTCTTTCAGGAAATGTTTTATTTTTTTAATGTAATGAAATTCCCTTGAAATGTTACATGCCATTTACACCTCTGCTGACTGTCCCTTTAAAACATTAGAATACGCAGCCAGAAGGCAGCAGGGGGATGATCAATATGACTTGTATGACAGTAACATTACACAAGTACATTTCAAGCCCCGCCCCCTCTTTTCAGTATTTACCTCTGTCCCTGGCTCTGCCTCAGTCCATTAGGCTGTGGATCTCATCACAGTGAGACTCGTCCATCCATCATCCATCCGTCCATCCATCCAGCCATCCATCCCCCTGCAGGTGTGCCCCTCCTCCTCCTCCTCCTCCTCCTCCTCCTCTGCCTCACCTGCCACCAAGAAGGAGAGAAGAGTGAGAGGTCCAGCTGGTGAAGATGTTCCTGTGGGTCGTCCTGCTCTCTGCTCACAGCTGCTGGGGTCTGGGGGGAGCAGCAGCAGCAGCAGCAGCAACAGCAGCAGCAGCAACAGCAACAGCAGCAACAGCAGCAGCAGCAGCAGCAGACAGCACAGGGCTGGAGAGGATAGAGAAATGCAGCACCAGATGTTCTCAGGTAAAACTGCAGCCGCATCAGCATCAATTAAAACCTTTACATGAGCTACACCCGCGTTTACCATCACATCTGTGCCTCTGCCGAAACCTTTAAAGGTCCAGTCAGTCAAACTTAGGTCAAATCTGCATGCCGAAATATAGCTTTTTTTTTTTTTACTGTTTTTGCCTGTGTTACCAGCCCCAATGCCTGAACTGACACACCGACGTATGTGTTTGCATTAGAGCGGCTCGTCTCCACGGAGACCACCATGTTTTTAAAGTAGCCCAGAGTAAACAAACCCCCTTTGACTCACGGCTGCCATAGATCTACCCTGTGCTTGGAGGGAGGAGGGTGAGGAGGGAACACTCACTTGCTGCAGGCAACCCCACTGAAGTGAATGTGGCGCACTGCGCCTTTAAAGACGCACGCACCGCCAGGGCAGACGTGTTTCTGCAGCCTGCCGTCGGCATGGATCAGGCTAACGTTTTGCACGCCTCCTGCTGGAGCTGCCTCAGTCGAAGGGGCTGTGTGCGCACATGTGACCCACGGCCAAGCACCTGTCTACTTCCTGGAGACTGAAGTCCGTAATCATTTGCTCGGGACCGAGCAGGAAGCAGCGCGCCACTGTGCGTGCGCACAGATGAATTGTCACATCGATGTAGATAGCGGCGGAGGAGATGACCCATCATCTGTATCTGGCCGGGGGGTCGAACCCGTAACCTCGAGGGCACAGAGTGCTTCTCGATGAGATTAGATACTATGTGAAATCATCACTTTGGCCGTAAAAATGGATCGTCCAAATCCCCGGTTATGGATTCATGAGAAAGCGTTTGACGACTTTGATAAGACAGACTTTGTCACCCTGAAGTCACGTGACCACTGTCCCTCTCTCACAGGGCCTCCAATGCAGGACCAAGCCAGACTGTGAGTATATGAACACGTGTGGCTACTTTATGACTTCTGCACACATGCACGCGCTCACACACACACACACACACACACACACACACACACACACACACACCCACAACGCATGACTCAGCTGGATGGAGTATTTTGAAAGTTAGTGCTTCACTGAGGTGCAAAAAGAAACTTGATGCAGTGACTTATCGGGCTGACGCGGCGACATGTCGGAATATTTCAACACTCTCACATCCTCCAAACCATCCTTCCGCTCCGAGAGCCTTTACCTCTCCATTTGTCCCGTGTAGACTTATTCCGGCCGTGTCAGGAGGCGGCCGAAGGTCTCAACACGTCCTCCATCTTCCACAACGTCAGCCTCTCCACGGTCATGAGCTGCGAGGGGAAGCACAAGTGCTCGCTCCGCCTGCGGGTCAGCGCCGCACTACATCTGACAGGTACGTCAATAAGATAGATCAACACCAGAGGCTGTTGTTGAAGAGCCTTTGACCCGTTGATGCATGTACATGATGGACCTGGCTCGAATATGAAGAGGCTGCACGGCCTCTCACCTCCAAGTGCAGCGACATTCTCACCACGCACGGCGTTTGGTGGTGTCCAAAGTGCTTTAGCCTTGTGTCGATGAGGAAGTTTCAAATGTGTCCCCGTGGGCGTGACCCAGGTTCAGCCTCGCACATAGTCACAGATGATAATCACCGCTGGCATATTTGCAGAGGAGCAGTGAAGGAAGTTGCCACCTCAAACGCACACCGAATCAAATCCACTCGTCTCAGCTCTCACTTTTGGATTTTGACACAAGTCGGTCGACAACTTTAGTTCCTGATTGGGCAAAAACGCTTTGGCCTGTGCACACACACGAGGTGTTTGAGCTGTGAAGGGGGAAATCCACCTTTCATCCTATGTCACGCTCTCTTCCTCCTCTACACTCGCGCTGACATCCAGCCTGAGACGTGCCCTTATTCTTTTTGCCACAAAATGTTTTTCGTAGCATAATTGACCCACGTTTGATACGATTCGTTAACTTTAAGAGGGCTCTGGTGCATTTCTCTGTATGTGGTTGGACACCGCTGTGTTAAAGCGCCACCGTTTGACCTTCTCGTCCACAGAGTCCGTCCACGGTGTGTCCGTCTGCACCGTCTCCGCAAGCATGTTGATGAGCTGCAGGACGGTCAGCTTCACCAGAGCGTCCAGGGAGAGACTGTCCGGCCTGCAGGTGAGCGCTGGCGGCCCTGCGCCTCAAACGCATGCCGGGGATTCGTGCGTTCACATTTCTGAGGGTCTTTGACAACAGCAGCCGACCTTTGCCCTTTGCCTTCGAAGGTGGAGGTGGAAAACGACTGCGCTCTCGTTTCCGCCGGTCAAAAGCTGCAGGTGGTGCTGAAAACTGTGCCGAGCTACTGCGGCGTGGCGTGGGTGAGCGCTTACGCTGCTCCAGGTGAGATATTTGCATAATGACGGCACGCTCTCGTGCATTTGACGGATGAAGGCGGGAACAGGAAACGTTCTTCGGCGCAGATAGTTGATAAATAGAATTGTTCCAAGTAAGTCTGAGGCGAACTGACTGACATGACGGAAAGAGGAGAACACGGTCGTTACATAAAGGTTGCACACACCTCTGTCACATTTGTCACGCCCCCCCCCTCTCCCCCCCCTCCCCCACTCACACCCGAGGGGGATTTCTGTTCCTTGACAAGTGTGTCTCTTCTCTCCTCCCTGCAGCCTGCATCAGAGGAGACTTGAGAAGACATGTCCCAGAATGCATCAGTGAGTACATTTCCTCATAGGCCATCCATGCATATGTCAAACTTAAGGAAGTAAGTGAGCCTGCGGGGAGTGGGATTCGGTGGAATCTGCTTGTGAAGTTGTGTACTGCTTCAGTTTTCATGAAACGAGTTTAGCTCGTCCATTCAGAGCTACTGTAAAAAACATGGCTGCCTCTGTAGAGAGGACTCAGTCAGTGTTAAAGGCTCATTCTGTTACTTTTGGATGATAATACACACATGAAATAGAACCGGGACACTTGTACATTCCATTTCTGACCAGAATCGTACACATTGTAGCTTGAAAACAGTCTCAAACGGAGCGAATGTTGACTCTGACCTTTTCGACCCTCAGCGGGGAGGTTGTCGTACGACGTGAACCCACAGAGGAAGGAGCTGAGCGTCAGGGTGTCCGAAATGCTGGAGGGCCAAGACTACTACCTGCGCCTGTGCTACAAGGACTTCCTCTGCTCTGGCACTGGGGCCAACGCACTGGTTGGTTTGTCACGATCGATCACATATTGTTCTGTTCAGCGGTGGAGTGAACGCGGCGGGAGACTGCGTGGGACGGGTGGGTTCACAACCAGCCAGACGTTGATGGATGAAACATCATGCGCTCATTTGTGCTGAGTGGAGACATGAGACGTAGTCCCGTTCCACGGAGCGGTGTAGTAAGAGCGACACTGGCTCTGAGTCAGTGCTGCATTCAAACGCTATTCCAGTGAATCACCAATTCATTCATGAACAATCACCGAGAAAAACCCCGTGTGAGTCACCCATCGGTGGCGTGATTCAAAAAAAGAATGTAAACCCTCATCCCCCTTGTTCACCGCTCAGATAAAGAAGGAGGAACCCGCGATGAGCGCCACCCTCGCCTACTCCCGACCTTTGCCCTGCCTCTGCATCGAGGTACGAGCTCCGTCAACGCTGACTAATACATTCAAATGAAAAGCCTCTGATCTGTTTCGTCCTCATGGACTGACGCTCCACAGGGCTGGTCGGTGGTGACGGATGCCCCCAGAGTCCAGGTCTGCCCCTTCAAAGACCGTGAGTAGCCTTGATTGCGTTGCGTCACAAAGGAAAACGTGGCGCGCGAGTCAGTCATCGATAAGAACTGTCGTTATGACAGACTGTGCGAATTCCCTTTGGGCACAGGTCTCGAGGAGCTGTGGTCCGGAGTGACCTTTGACCCGCTGGAGGAGACGCTGTCCTGGGAGCTCGCCTGCCGGCTCCCGACCGTCGTGTCCTTGTGTCAGAGGACAGAGGACGGCGGCTGTGCCGATCTGCCCGACGCCTCCCGAAACGTCAGCAGGGGAAAGGTACATCCACGAAAATGGTCTATGACACAGAGCTCAGTGTTGGCTCTGGATGATGTTACCACGGTAACCCATGTCCCAAGTTGTAAACAATAGACACAGTCATGGCTGTGCTACACTGCCAGTCGGGGTATAAGTCCACTTCAGTTATTGGTCCAGTATTTTGCCCAATGGTAAAAGTATCTCAAAGCAAACCTGGCTCACTATTTTGCAGCTAAAGTCGACCTCACCTGTTTGCTTCGGCTCATTTTGCCCAGATCTGGCAAACGGGAGCCGGCAACGCTCAAATGCCACCGTTCAACACGGTACTGTATGTAGGTCAAATGTCAGTGTGGTGGCCGCGAACCAAATCTGGGCCTCGACCAGTCACCTTTGCTGTGAGGAAAGCAGGTTTCACAACGCACATCACGAATTGATAGCAGTTACGCCATGATCCAGCCGGGTGACGAGTCCAAAATCCAGACCGGGACAGAGGTTGTTCACCGCGTGCAACCGAATCACCGTGCGTTGTGTAAGGTTTATCACCCGAGGAATGATAACAGCCCGGGACCATTGTCCAATCTGATGCCACAATGAGCAACTAGGACAGATCTCATTCCTGACCTTCCAATACACCAGGGGCTGTAATCCGAGCGAGAATCGACGCAACGCCTTTGTATCAAAGAGAATCTCTGGGGCGAGAGAATGTCATCGGAATGAAACCCGGCCGCGTGACACCGGGAGGGAACTCTCTGTGGGTTTAAAAATAACTCTCCGCAGCCAGTGACGCAGAGAGTTTCCCCAACCGCAAGATGACCTGAAAGAACAGCCCGAACCAAAACAAACACAGAGTTCCGTGAGTTTCCATTCAAGCCATTAACGAGCCGTGTCATCTCTCTTTGGTTTCCAGATACGTTTTACTGACGTGGACCCACACCCTCAGCTGTGCATGAAGGTAATGATCAGCCTCAGGCTCTTTCACTGTGTCACAACCACGTCTTCTGAAGTGTTGCTCTCCTGTGTGTCTGTTGTTGCCCCGAGAGGAAGGTGGTGGTGTAGTTCAGTGGTAGAGCCCTTTATTACGGTTCACTCATGCGGCTGTAAATGCGGTCTTTAGCGTAGTAAGCATGGCGTCCACTAGGGGGCAGCAGGTAGTTAGGAGGTTCAGTGGCTAACAGTGACGGCGAAGGAGGCTGCGATAAAGTTCCTCTCAAGAGAGACACAAAAGCGGCGGCGTTGTAAAAACGATCAAACTACTACGATACTGATCCGACTGTTACCTACACTGGGAAAGAAGGTTGGGCCTGATTCCAGGTGCAACATGATTGGCTGGCACCTGTCACCTGACCTGACCCGCCCACCTGTGCTGTGGGTCAACAGGGTTTTTACAACAAGACAGCGAGATGTACACGGTCGACGCAGAGATGATGATGAGAAGCTAGTGAGCTCGCGAGTCAAGGACTATTCATGCCGACATCGCTGTCTTCCCCACGCCGTCTCCTCCACCTTAGACAGTGCCTGTTCACGAGCCGTGAGCGTGTATAGCTCCGACCACAGGGCCGAATGACAGGGGCTGTATTGGTGTGGCTGGCTCTTAATAGCGCCTCCAGATTGACGGACTCCACCTTTAAGGGTAATAAAAGCCGCCTGCCCTTTGCACGGCTGCCAATTGTGTTTTGTTCGTTTAACGCGCCGGAGGGAGCTCACAAGGAAGTGAATGGGTTTGAACACTTCGCTCGTGTCTTCATGAAATACGACAACACTGAACACGATACGTTGGGGGCGGGGCTCGGCTCGGGCAAACCCCTGTCTCCTGACAGAGCCGACAAAAACAACACGCCCCTTGACAATGGAAAAATTAATCAGCCCACCGTCCGCTCATGACTCACAGGCGTGATGGATTAAAAAAAAGGGAAGCCGTGTTCAAAGGTGCATGTCCTCTCCGGCGTATTTCAATGGGAAGTAATAAGTAAACCACAAAGCAGAGGTTCTGCTTGTAACACTTCAACTTCAAAGGAGAGATTAAAGGTGTGCACAGGGAGTGTTGGCCTCAGGCATGGTTTGACCTTTTAGAGAGGCACCACATTTACTGCGGAGCTCAACAGCTCGTTTTTATTGTGTTATTGTGTCTGTAAGCGAAAAAATAAATATAATATAATTCAGTTTCATTTGATTGAATTTACAAATCATCTTTTGAAGGCGCACTGAGTGAAGGTTTTAGTGTGGTGGTGGTGAAGTGGCAGGGAAATGAGCCTCCACTTCCAAGCACGTAGCCCTCGGTTATCATTAAAGGCCCATGGGGGAATAGACTGTCCATGAATATGGCTGCCCCCATAGAGAGGACCCGGTCCTCAGGGTTCATTCAAACGATCATATCAACATAAACGTGATCATATCGGATGCATCTCCGCCACTTGAAACTGACTTTGTTTGATTCAAATCGCACACACTGTGCCTTTAAACCTCTTCATTCGTGGCACTACGTCCTGTGTACATTAACCACATCTCCTGTTTGCAGTTTACAGTCGGCTCACAGTCCTGGACCAGGTGCCCGTTTCCTGATGGGAGACTCCAAGGTAACACAGTCTGTCACATTCACTTCATTGTTATATACATATATATATATACATATATATATATATATATACAGTATAGAGAGAGAGAGAGGTGTGTGCAACCTTTATGTAACGCTGTGCTGTGTTGTCTCCAGCTTGGGATGTGGGGGTGCGCGGACATGGGGGTCATGAAGCAGTGACCATAACATCCAGGGTCAACGCCTCGTTCTCCGTGGGGCTGTGTGAGCGGCCCGGTGGGCCGGCGGCGGTGGCTACGTGCCACACCAACACAACAACAGAAAACGTGCATGTGGTGAGTGTGGCACGCCTGCCCATGTCCTCGCGCCAAAAAAAAAAAAAGAAGATATTTCCTTATTTGCTTTTTGAACTGGCCTCTTTGTTCCAAATTGAAAGCCTCGGCCGATGAGGTGACGCACGCCAGCACATTTAGATTTAGATTAGAATACCACTGAGTCACTGTGACCTGCAGGTTTCCAATGTTTGCACGTCAGCGCCTCCAGTTCCTCCTTCTTATCTGTACCGTTGGTGGTTGCGAGGCAACAATCATTTCCATCATAGTGTCAATTTGAAATATTTGAAAGAAAAAGGTAAAAAAAAAAACCTCATCATTTCCTCATTGTCAGCCAAACTGTTTTAAAGGTGCACTGTGTGAGATTTTTGTCACTTCTAAAAAATATCACAAACCAATCACACGGACATTTTCATGAATTTATAATCACTAGAATGTTTTAGTTTTTTACTCCATTACCATTAAATGAGTCCATTAATGTGTGTTTACATGAGGAGCAGATCCTCTCTGTGGGGGCCGCCATGTTTCTGCAGCAGCAAAAGTGGACCCGCTGAACATAATTTGAGTTTTAATGACAACTGAGGTCGACCATAGGTTACATGGACGGATGCGACATGCAACCTCACCTCTGGAGGTCACCAAATCGTACACACTGCACCTTTAACCAAGCGCGAACAATCAAAACACTACATGTGATCGTGTAAATCATCCATATTCCAATGGTCCGTGTGGAAATGGAAGATTCCAGCGACGCACGTCGGACACAGCGGGTCAACACAGACCACCTGCACCGTTCAGCGCCCGATTGAATCGACGCGTTTGTTTCCACAGGCGAAAAACGAGGCGGTGGCTCTGAACCTGACGGAGCATCTCTGCCGCCCTTGCGTCCAGGTATGTTGACACAGCGGCCAGGTAGAGTTGCCGGTTGAAATCCCGTCTGACGGCGGGGGCTGTGTGTGTGTTTGGACAGGTGAGGAGGCTCCGTGTGAAGTACGCTGCCACGGTCATTCACTGTGTTGAACGATGCGGTAAGTCTGCGCCCACTCCGGCACCACGTCACCGTGTTTATTTTGTGTTTCTCGCCTACAAAGGGGCTCTGGGGCAGTAATCACGCTTATCTCGGACACCGGCACGCAACTGTGAGTTAGCCACGCTTCACTACTCTGAGTTATTACGCACGAGCGCGCGTGAACGCGAGGGCTCCGAGCTGAGCGATGAAGGCCTCTTTGATTGGGTCGCGGCGGCTTCATGTGAGCTCAGCCGTCCGACTGCGTGACTACGATAGCGTGTAGAGAGTCATAAAAGGCGCGGTGTGTACGATTTCATC
>JAFBJT010109824.1:100544-131363 GCA_016785325.1 Chascanopsetta lugubris
AAGAGAGAGAGGATTCTCTTTCTGACACTTTGAGAGTTGCTCGAAGCAATAAGAGAGAGTGAGAGAGAGAGAGAGAGAGAGAGAGAGCGAGAGAGAGAGGACCTACAATCTGTGTGCATGAGGTGTCCACTTCCTTTAGTCTCCTTCTTTGAGAACGGATGTTTCCATGTGTCCTCATTTGATGGTTAGAGTTTGTTTTCATGCTTTGTGACCACGTCTTGTCAAAGTATCTGTGTCAAGTTCTTCTAGTAACATCGTTTCACTCATCGGTAAAAGTTCACACACCGACTGATCACAGCTCGAAGAAGACGGGATCCAGTCTGCCGGGCCGTGGCTAACGCTCGGGAGGTCACGTTTGAGCCGAGTTACACGAATATACCTGCGATTTAAAAAAAAAAAGGACAAATAACGAGCACATTCACACACTGTACCAACTCTGGTATCTTTTGCATTTAGCGACCTTTGACCTTTAAGAATAAAGCGTGGAGAAGACACTTGAGGCAGCACGTTGTTATTTTGGGGCGATGAAGCGCCGCTGCAGACCGACATGAAGACGACAAGTATTTCAGTTGACTTCGGAAGACGAGGACTTCATGTTGCTGCTTTGATCCCTGTACAGATGACAGTACCTCACACTGCTTTCCCGGCAGAGCTGCACGCTCCTGATTCTGTCCGGTGTTTACCTTCACCCTCACTTCTCCCACAGCCCTGTGATATCCCTGTTGTCCTTTCACAAACTATTCCACCTGGGCTGCATGAAGGCATGTCTGCTGCACGTTGCGCTCATCCCTCTTATCCCCTGTGTCATGTTGTCCCTTGCGGAAAGTCCGAAATGTAGCGCTGATGTGGAAGTGCCTGTCCTTTAAGACACGAAGCAGAGAGTCCAGAATGATGCATTATGGGCCATTTGGTGGCTTTCTGTCCCAGTGCATGCGCTTCGGTTCGGGTGCAGATGTTATAGTAGCTCCTCACCGCTCACCACACGTCTTACAGTGACCGTGGGGGCGTCGCACTGTCGACGGTGTCGTGCTTACTATGCAAACGTGTCGGCTTCAAACGATGGTAACTAACAGTGATTGGATCGTCTTGGAGTCACAGTAACTATATGTAAGAAGAAGAAGAAAGAAACGACACTGCAGCAGATGATGTAAACAAACACTTACCTGACTGAGGCAGAGGAGCAATGTTTTTCATTTTGATCTGAGAGACGTGGATGAGACAATGTGCTGTAGAAAGAATCTGACGGCCACACAGTTTGTGCACAGCAGAGACAGAATCAGCGCAGTGAGTGAAGGTTCTACCTTGAAGGGCCAGAGGGCAGGGTTTTAGTGGCATCTAGTGGTGACGTTGCATGTTGTAGCTAAAGACGCCATCACTTTCCCCTCTTCTTCCAAGACACAGGAGAACCTATGTAAAAAAAAAAGAACAACATGGCGGTGCAGCATGGCCGCCTCCGCAGAGAGGACCTGCTCTAGATGTAATTACAAAGGGCTCATTCCTGAGGTGCACAGGACCTTTAAGATACAGTACAACAATAATTGTGATTTCTTTTTTTTCTTTTATGACTTGTCTGTGTCTCCATAAGGAAACTGATCACCACTCCGTCATCTGTCACATATTTTCTGCTTTTGAGCCTCATGCAAGTTATGTAAGAGGAATACCTGCCGTCACCCTCCCATCGAAATGTGTGTATTTTGTGAAATATTATTTATTGATTTGTGTCTTTGAAGAATAAATGGACAATATGAACTGTTTGTTTCCTTCCCGTTCATGAAGCTCCGAGGCACTGACCCTCAGCAGGGCTCCCCTGACCATGTGAGCACTAGTCCCTCAATTCAAAATATCATATATCATTTATAGAAAGAAAAAAAAAAGGTTTGTCCTCAGACATTTTTGTAGAAACTTTAATTTCAAACACTTCTCCTCATTGTTACATTGGTTTGTTAGTAATCATCATATAGTGGCAAATAAATTACATTTTAAGAAACGTTCATTTTGAAGTGTGAAGATACAAATATATAGAAAGATGTGTGGACGATGTAAATGTAAGATATGTTACGGCAGCCAGTGAAACATTAAAGGTATAGTATGCAGGTTATTTCTCTAAAAACAAAGGTCTACTGGTGTTTTTAAAAACACTACAGCTGAAAGATCCTGCACACTATGCCTTTAGAAATGTCTCATTAGGAGAAAACATGTTTGATGGAACTTGGGGCTTTGAGTAATAGTTCGAAAAGTAAAAGTTAAGACATGCATTAAAGTTCAATTGAGTAAAAAGCTTGAGTTGAATGACAAATCAGGACACGGCCAGCCAGTAAGAATTGAATGCGCACTGTGTAAGATTGATATTTAGAGGTGAAGTTCACATTAATGACCCTCATTCTGCCCATTTTCCTCCGTTATAATTGCAATCAAAGGGTGCTGAGTTTGTCCATTCTGGCCTACTGTACAAACATGATGGCGCAACATGGCGGGACCTGCTCTGATACAATATAAAGGAATCATTTCAGGGAAATGAAAAGTACATTTGTTGATTCAGGCGATTATGAACCAAAACAAACAGCATCATTTGAACATACGAGATTTCTTGTTCATGAACTTGGAAACTAAATCACCCAAATCTTACGCACTGGACCTTTAACGATATGAGTAATCACGGTTGATAATCACAGCCGCCAATCTGTGGATCTAGATTTTTGTGAGAAAAGACAATAAGGGAGCGGTGCAGTGGGAGGTCAGTATCGGCCGTTATAATGTCCTGGTGGTTCCCTGGCGAGCTGCGAGGAAACAGGAAGGAGCATGAGTGAGGTGATGCGAAGGAGCGCTGGTATCATGTGACACGCCACTTACTGCGATGGCCGACTTAATGGCCTGAAGCTGGAAGAAGACCTTGCCCCCTTCCTCTGGACACACAGCCCGAATCTCATCCTTGGTCATCCCCAGCAGCAGTTTCCCGGTCAGCACCCCGAGGCTGTTCACGGTGCTGCTCATGGAAAACACAGATTATCACAGATTATCATCCAGACGGTCCAATAAGATTCATTTACAACTGAGCGTCCCTGGGGGGGGGGGGGGGGGGGGGGGGGTTCATTACACTAGCTCCTACATCAAGGAGTCAGTGGGAATTTCGCTTTGAAATTTAGATGATTACTTGAAAGAATCCAATTATCGTTAGCATTGTAATAGCATCAAAAGTTGTTTTATATTTTTATCACAAAAAAAATATACAAGGTTTATGTAATTAATTAATAAAAAATATTCAAGTAGAATCGAAAATAAATACATGAATAAATAAATAAACAAATAAATAGATAAATAAATATTTAAATATTTAAATTCAAATCTAAATTTAGAAAAAGTATATGTAAACCATAGACCTTAGGAGGTGTTAATTTATGCTCATTAACTTCCATGCTCCATGTCCCATTCCTGTGACACTCCTGCCGTACTGGCATCTTAAAACCAACGATCAGTCCACTCACATTCTGGAGAAGCCCTTTTGGCGCAGCCAAGCTTTCACCTCTGCAGGTGACGAGGTCATGCCCAAAGCCATTGGGCCACGAGGATCCGGCTGTGTGTGTTTGAAAGGAACAAAGAGACATTAATAAACTTTGTTGAGACGATTTTCCCGGCAATGTTTCGTGGAGCTAAACTCACCGGAAAATCCTCCTGGGCCCCGGGGCGGCGCATGGGCTCCAGAACATTCATAGGAACGTTTCCTTCCTCGTTGTGGTTGTTCCGAACGAGCCACCACTGCTTGGATTTCTGAATCACCTGGAGAACACAGAGACAGAGCCCACTCATCTCAGATATCACTGTGGGATTAAATGCACGCAAAATTAAACAGAAGGAAAACTTAGAATTCAGAATAGTTTACTGGATTATGGACTTTGCACATTTCACAGTAACGTTATTATCATGATTGCAATCACAAATATAACAGCTATTGTTAAACAGCATTGTAAATAAGAACAAGAAAATTGTCAAATGATACATGCTTTTTTTAAGAACCATAAAATTTGTACGATTTAATTGAAGTTATTTGAATTTCACATATCCTACACATTGTAACCTTTATATTGTAAATAAAAGTGCGTTGTCAATTTTGACTCATCTTTTGAACATTTACTCGTGAGACTCTGAATGTGATCTGTTTTTATCTGGAACATTTCTCACGTCAAAAAGTCTATACTGTATTTATCAAAGTTCATTTCCACCGTCAGAGGAGGAGAGGCTAAAGAATCAGACCCAACTCCTGCTGGAACAGTTTGAACCCGTTTGACATCGAGCAGCTTTCCCTTTATTCAGCTCAGAGCCACTGCATTTGTTTCCTGGAACAACGCGATGCTCTGTGTGGCGTTTCCATTAACTGCTCCCTTCAGCCATGAAAAGGAGAATACATTTCCAGTCCATTTCACTTTACCTGAACGACTTCCCCCTTGGTAACATTCAGCTCTCTGCTGTTTCTGGCTGAGAAGGTGTAAGCCACCAGCACGAGGAGGGGCGGCTCGCCAGAGCTGAAACACAACGGCAAACAGGACACGTGACCTGGCGTGACCTCGGCAAGAACTGACTGAAAACAACTCAACTCACTCCTCCCACGTCGACGTGGGAGGAGTGAGTCGGGCAGAGTGGGACGTGTTACCTGCTCGCTGGACCGTTGCCATAAGGGAGAGGGGAGGGAACGCTCGAGGGGGCCGGCGGCTGCCAGCCGTCAGAGAAGTGTGGGATGTAAGGTGGGACGTCGCCGTTCACCCACCTGGACCTGCAACATGGGAGAGGAGCGTGAAACCGAGGCATCCCACTCAAACACAGGATGGCGTGTGGGATGTTGTGATGTTGTGGTGAAATCGTGTGTCAGGGTCCATTCTGGGCTACTGTAAAAAAAATAATAAAAAAAAAACATGGAGATGGAAGATGGCCGCCTCCACCGTGGGGACCGGCTCCTGGTGTAAATATACTGTACATGGCTCGTGCATAAGTAATGTAGACACCAGTTCATACTTGAAGTTAATATTAAATGCATATTAAATGAACATTATTTCACTTAAATCTTACAACATGGACTTTTGAAATCAGCATTGTAGATCTGCCAATTTTCCGAAATATTTTTGCTCTGAACCGAATGTATGTTCACGGATCATGTGGCGCCTGATCGGTCGGGTTCAATGATATTTCCTGAAACATGACTTGGAGAAAATAATCATTAACAGCATTTCCCGAACCAGAGCTGTTCTGCAAGTCACTGCTCGGCTCCATTGTGCGGACATGGTGAAGTATGAGCGCAGGGCTGGGCTGTTGACACACTTTGATGGTCTGGTGACGACATGCAGCTCGAAAGGTTTCATACTGAACAGAAACACAGAACTGGCTCCGGTGGAAACATCAGTCGATCAACAGTTCTTTCTCTAATGTCTAAAAATGTCTTATTAATGACGTATCGATGCTTCACCATTGGTGTTTTGGGCTCCCTGCCGGTTTCATATCGTGCCAAACCATTGTAATAATCGGGTATCGAACTGAGTCTTCCTAATCAAACGTGAGGGTGGTCCTGACCTGGGGGTGTTCCAGGCCTCTCCCAGAGACATCCACAGCTGCTCCTCCCCCGGGCCCACCTCCTGAGCCAGCAGCCCCAGGGCCGCCTCCGTCAGCAGGGGCGACACCACGCCGGGAGGCAGCTCGGCCGGATACAGAGGCTTGACCTGCGGGGGAGAGACAGGGGGGGAGGAGGGGGAAGGGGAGGGGGGGGGGGAAACACCTGTTGACTGTCCGATTCGGAGTGACCCACGTGGGCCGCCACCACCGTTCATTCTGTGTGGAGGGAGCTCACCAGGCTCAAGGTGGTGAGGAGGATGTGGACGTAGTCGGACGCACTGGGGCTGGCCAGCGATCCGTCCAGCTGACCCTGGCGAGATAAGATGGCGTGTTTTCGTTTTCAGCGCGTCGGGGGGCACACATAGTGGACAGGGCAAAAGCACGGTGGGCAACACACAGAAGATCTGAGGGGGCGTTTACCAGCAGATTGAAGCCGTATTTGACTTTCTGGAGATAGGCGGTGTATTCGTCCCTTGGCGGCAGACGGTCAGCTGACTCTGCAGGGAAATACACACCTGATCAGCGCGCTCCCGCACTCTATACACACACTTTCGTGAGACAGTGCGAGTGGACAAACCTCTCTTCCTGGACTTTGTCCTCTTCAGGCCCATCCCTTTGTTCTTCTCCTTCTCTGGAGACGGCGAGTTCACAACAGCCGAAACTTTGTCTATGAAAAGTTCCACGTCGCTGAGAACATGGTTAAAAATGTCCTGTAGAGATGAAAATCATAATCACACACTCATTCATGATCTTCACGCAGCCATTTGTTCACCAAGTGGGTTAAAGGTTCATTCTAAAGCAGGAAAACGACTGAATTCATCCAGTAAGGTGATTTAAAACACGAAGAAACATCGTATCATTTTCCATATCACAGGTCAGCCAATGAGAATGAGCCTTTCATGTAAAAACTACATTCAAGTTCGATATAATTTATTTCATTATTTCTTTGGATTGTATCGATATACGTCCTGTAGAAATGGATGTGGCAGCACTGACCGTGATCCTCTCCGTGTCTCTTCGGTCGGATGGAACATCTGGGCTGCTCCTCTGGAATTCATGGAGATGAGGAGGAGGAAACATTTCTTCTTGAGCGTATTCCCACGGTGGAGGCACGATCTCTGGGAGGGAGGAGGGAGTCAAGAGTGAGTCGAGCACAGCTCAGGAGGATGTCGACCATTTGAGTTTGAGTTCATGGACGCTCAATTCATCAGAATACATTCATTAGTATTCAGACACTGACATAACGTGACATAACACCACACAAGATAACATAACAACGTAAAACAACACAAGATAACATAACGTAAAACAACACAAGATAACATAACAACGTAAAACAACACAAGATAACATAACAACGTAAAACAACACAAGATAACGTAACGTAAAACAACACAAGATAACGTAACGTAAAACAACACAAGATAACATAACGTAAAACAACACAAGATAACATAACGTAAAACAACACAAGATAACGTAACGTAAAACAACACAAGATAACATAACAACGTAAAACAACACAAGATAACATAACAACGTAAAACAACACAAGATAACATAACAACGTAAAACAACACAAGATAACATAACAACGTAAAACAACACAAGATAACATAACAACGTAAAACAACACAAGATAACATAACAACGTAAAACAACACAAGATAACGTAACAACGTAAAACAACACAAGATAACATAACGTAAAACAACACAAGATAACATAACAACGTAAAACAACACAAGATAACATAACAACGTAAAACAACACAAGATAACATGACAACGTAAAACAACACAAGATAACGTAACATAACATCATCATTATTGTTCATGGTCTTTGTTATGTCAAATGTAGAAGAGATGTTGCTGTTATTTAATATTTAATATGAAATGTATATGGGAATAGTGAAAAAAAAAAAAAAAAGTGATCAAAGAAGAGAGAAGTCCAAACTGTGACTGTGTGACTTTACCTGGCTCTTTGAAACGCCACAGTGTGAGCGGCTGTTCCTCGCTGGGGGCGGGGCTTCGTCGCTGCTGGAGACCTCCAGGTCTCTGTTGTCCAATGATGTTTTCAAGATTATCCCTGGAATCATCAACAGACAGCAGCTAATGGACGTGGCCTATCTTTTATTTATTTTTTATTTATTTATTTTTCCACATTCACAGTCCCTCGATCTCTTTATTTCAACTGCACTGACAGGTGGTGACAGTGTACCTGATGTCAGAGTGGTCTCTGCGGGGCCTCACATCCTCCTCCTCATCTCTGTGCTGGATCGCTCTGTCCAGATTAGTCCTGAGGAGATCCGCCTGGTGAGACAGACCTCACAATAGAGCAGACTCCTCCATGACAACGGTCTAAAAATAGCTACATACACGCCGTTGTGAAACACCGATACTGTCGAATGGTTTCAGAGGTTGCGCGACACGCCCAACGCGCCCAACACTCCCCGCAGGGGGTCAAAGTGTAGACTCACCTCCATCTCATCGCACTGGAAGATGAAGACCTGAGGGGTGCGTCTGCTGCCGTCCTGCACAGTGATGGTCAGCAGGGAGTTGTAGGCACAGCTGTTCATCACAGCCTGGGTTTGTGTGATGCTGCTGAGGGGCAGCTCCTCCAGGTCTGTCTGTAACAACCAGCAGGGATGAAGATCAGGGCCCAGTGTTGATGAAAAGGCAAGACGAGAGGGGTAGAGGGCAAAGGGACGAGCGTGGAAAAACATGAAGAGCTCAGTCGACAGTAATTTAACGAAGATAATGTGCAGTCAGGTGATTATGCACCACATAAAAAAAAGAAATGTTCATATTTTTTTCCTTTGCAGTCAAACATTAGGATTCTTAGAAGATGGATCAAGACAATAATACTATTCATTATATTCATAGCTTTTATATATGCCTTTATTTATGATACAGCTACTTTCATAGCATTAAATGAGAGACGACTCCAAATGAAAAGATCATTTAGAGGTAGTTGAAAATGATTATTTAAAACTTAGTTTAATTATGTCAATGTAATTATCATTTTATTATTATTATTTACACAATGATAACAATAATAACATAGTGTGTGTGGTCTGCGTTTTATTAGTTACATCTGTAACATGATATTTTTATGTCGTCCTTTGACACTGTCCTAGAGTATTAAAAGAAACAAATGTGATTTTATCTTTAAGTATTTCAAGTGTTGACATAATTTATGTTTGCATGACAGGACGAGCATTTCCACAGTTCTGTCTGGAACACTATTACAACCTTGGACCAGTAACCTCGTGAGTGTCTGTATACGTTTGGCCATGAGGAGCATGGCCTGTTTGGAGTTTACCTTTACGCGGAATGTTTCAGGAATCGCCACCAACCTTTGTTTCGATGTCGCTGAGCGTGAGATATCCTCCGTGAACATCCAGGACCATCTCCTGACCCCACACACGACCTTTGGTGTCCAGCCATTTCAGTTTGCCCAGGCAGTCGTCCAGTTTCTTCAGCTCCTGGCCGTTCAGCTCACAGGTGAGCAGGTGCTGTGGAGTCAGGGATCAGGGTCACGGGCGGAGCTGAACTCAACACTCGTCACTTAATGCCGAGTCATCCTTTTTTTTGTTGTTTTTTTTTTTACCTCCACTCTGACGTGAAAATTGTTGGTTTGTCTGGTCACCGTCTCAGAGTACTCCTTCCTCTGCCCTGATGGAGGGGGGACAAAGACTCATTTTCTCCCTCAGACAGTCGAAGGATTGTTGTTATTGCTGTGATTGAGATTAACATACTGTATATGGATTTCCCGCTGGGTCTGGTGAAGCTGTTACTCAGCATTGGAGACGACCTCCTGTCGTCCTCTTGATAAGGTCGTCTCTGCGGAGGGAAGTCTTCTTGTACAGTCGCCCTGAGCAACAATCGCAGGTGACTTATCACATATGAGCAGAGGTGTGACACATGGGTTCTGAGCTCTGGACTGTGAAACGGGTTCAGCACACTCAGAGAATATCTTTGGATTATCTGGTGGAAAGTCGTGGGGGGGAAACAATGATATGCTCTCCGATGTTCTATGAGCTGTACCGACAAAGTGGTTTACAGCTGTTCCACGTCACTCGGGGTTTTGGGTCCATACTGGCCACTGCCACTCTAAAACTGATTTGTGTTTCTTGCGCCCCTTTAAAAAGTGTATTTCTCACTGGTATTGCCTTCATGCAGCATTGACATTTCATTCAGCAGAATGGTGCATAGTCATTTCTAGTCATTTATGTAGATGTGTGTACCGTGGCTGCATCTAAATGAATCAAACACCATCTCGTTTCTCTTTGTAATTATGAAACCAGGCCAACACGAATACATTCAATCCACAAAACTATTACTATGAGCAGGTCCAAGCTGTGGAATTGCAGATGGACTAGAATCCGCGCTCCAGAGCGGGTCAGGGGGTTCAGCTACAGGTGACGAGTGATACATTGCAATATTAGATCTGTAAAAGTGAAACTCCAGATGTTCATGCCGCTGCCTCGGTAACTCTAACCCACACAGCATCTCCACCTGTGAGTCCTGGGACGACACAGTGCGGCCCTGCGGCCCCCCGAGTAGATGCACAAAGATCACTTCACGTTAGAAACGAGACAAATGAAAGAACCACGTGCTGCTGCTGGGCCAGCAGACGATCTGTGAGACGTTCAGTCGTCTTTTAACTGTGTCAGGCATTTAGTTGATAAGAATATGGTCCTCACTAAGGCACAAGAACAAGATTGTGTGCATACGTGTGTTTTTGTGGGAGATGATTCATCCACGGTCCACAACACACAAGTGTTTTATTATGATTGGGTGTGAACAGGTGTGTTGTAAAAAGCCAAACCTCATGGTTTGATGAGTAAGAATGAAGGTTCAGGTGAAGTTGGACTGACCTGGGCGAGTAGGTGAAGGCCCCGCTGGGTCTGTACATTTTCAAACACCAGCTTCTTTCAGCTCACAGAGGAAGTGTCAGATCTCTTGGAATTGTTTTTCGAAGTCACAGCAGCCAGAGGAGAAAGTTACACAACCTGTTGATGTGGTAAAATAACCGGGACACATGGTTGTAAAGGCAGCAATCACATCATTCAAGATCAGAACGGTTAAGGTCACACCTTCCGAAAGCTTCAAAGTAAAAATGAAATCACAATGCTAAAATAATGGTTCTGCATAATCCATACACGCGCAGGTTTACAGCTCAGATAGATTATCAAATCAATTATGATAGTGAATTAAGTAAGAGGTCAGTTTCCTATTCGATCACAGTTCAACACAGCCTCCGTGTCACATGTGACCACACATGCTGCTGTTCAGCAAAAAAAACAAAGGTCCAGTTTTTGATTAGTTGCATCATTTGAATACAAACTAATCAGTGACGTTTTCAATAATATAAAATCTCCTCGATGAGCAGATTATGTTCATGACACTAGAATAACCTTTAAAATATCATTTAAATATTTCTGTATTCATTCGGAGTGGGTCTCTAGGTGGACTCCCTAGAGACCCACTCAATTCTACTGGCTTCCATACATTGTATTGAAATGAGGGGTGTCTCAATATTACCATTAGACTATACTTAATCCTACACACTGTTCCTTTGAAACCAAGGTATTGAAATCAGCTGCTACATTGAAAAAACATATTTATAATAAACGCTGCATTTTAAAATCAAGGAACAGTGAGTAGGATTTTCCTGAATATCCAAAACATTAACACTTGAGTATAAATATATGGTTTCTGCAAATAAAAATCTAAAGTTTCACAAGTATCTTAGAAACGTGAACCTTACTGTGATCATCAGCCCACGCGTTCTTACTAATTCAATCCCACGTCGGGGTCGAGACCCAAAACGTCCACACCCTACTGTTGATTTTACTTCAGCCCCGCCACTACAAACAGACCTACAATATTAAGAAGACGTAACTCACTTCTCCTCGTATGAACACGTTAAGTACACAGAGCTTTCACCACATGAATACATCAAACATTTTAAACTGAAACCTTTTTACTCTATATCAAAGAAGAATCCAATCAGTACCTTTCTGTCAGCTCCACTCCAGCGTCATTGTATCCCTTTCAAATCTTTCATCACCTCTCAGGACAACGAATATTCCTCGTATGGTCGAATGAGAAAACGTCCTCAACTTCCTGCATGAATCACAAGGCTCAAAGTGCAGAAAAGGTTCGGGAGTGACGGATCAGGAGGGCTGGTCTAAATTGTCTTTTGAGGTCAAGGAACTGGAGGGAGGCAGCAAATCGGTGGCGCCTAATGAGTCCAAAGGTTTAGAAATGCTACACAATATCTTCTTCAGCGGTCAAAGGTCCAGAGACATTAACAAGGGGGGGGGTTGTAATCTACACCATAACTATGGGTTATACAATGTTAATGTGTGCAACACGCTCCAAAAAAGCAGGAGAGATTACGTAAGTAAAGTTGACCAAATTGTTCAAAGGAAGTGGAAAAACACAACGTGCCCAGATGGAGTTGAATAGGACAACCATTTATTTTACCTTTTGCCGCCGTGTAAATACTGTACACACCCACACTACTGGCAGAGACAAACTTAGGAGAAATAAGTTTATTCTGTAAAGAAAAGTGAACTTCTTGTCTTGGGACAATGGTTTAGAGGGTTTAGAGAAGCCTTCTCTGAAGACTTGATAGTTTATGCAGTAGCTTTAGCCTGGGTGGCCTTGGCCAGAGCCTTCAGGTCTGTGATGCATTTGGCGATGCTCTCCTTCTCCTAAAACACAGAAATGACACAAGGGGGTGGGGGAGGTCTTAAGTGAAAGCTGGTATAGTGACGACAACAGAGTCTTAAATGATCAGATAAAAACGAGAGTCCTTTTAAAATTATTAAACATCTCAATAAACCAGGAACTGGTGCATCTGCGCTCGTACCGAGGCCAATAAAAAGACAAAAGCGTATTCAACATGTTTAGAGTTATATCCTACCAATAAACCAATAGATAAGACAATGTCATGATGGTTTCAGTTACTGTTGACCAGTAACTAAGGGTTTGGTTCCATTCAAAGCGGTGGACAATCATTATTAAGACACTGAGGTCCACTAGAGATGCACAGCATGAAGTGCCAGTGTATCAGGCTGCTTCATAACCAACACAGAATTCTGAATGGATACTAGAGGGCTCGCCTCCCTCTGAACTGACCTGCTGGGGAGTGATGCTGCTGACGACGTTCTTCTCCACCCAGTTGACCATGTGCTCCTGCTCCATGCGGCGATGGAGGTGCTGCAGCGCGATCTGGTAGTCCAAGCGTCTCTTCACCTCTCTGGTCACCATGTGTAGCCTCTCTCTGTGGTTGGTCTCGAGAAGCATGGCCACATTGTTCTGGATGAGAAAGAGGAGTTGAAGTCTGTTATTTCATTACAGGAATATCTGGACACTAAATGTGTCTCTCTTGACTGTTTCAAGTAGGTTGAATTAGTTTTTGCATGACATTGACCTTATGTTGTAATTACAGTGACTTTGAGAACAGTGTGAGACCTAAAGCGATATCAAAAAATCAGAATATGACAAAATGTGTATAGTAAGAAATCTACCTTAGTTGCACTTTAACAGGTCAATTTAAGTGAAACAATTGTCAATCTGTCCTTTTTAACTTCTGCTGCGCAACATTTTGTTTATTCAAGCTCAATACATACATATCATTGTTTCCATATTTCTTCATCCACTCTGCAGTAGAGTTGAAATTCAACTTGTGGACAGCAGAGGTCAAAATAGCTACAATTACATAATATTACCCATACACACCAGTCCAAGGAAGAGAGAATGACTTTTTGGCAGGTAGGTCTTTTACAATACATATCAGAATATTATGATCAGTAATAACACTGAAAATATACATTTAAAAAATGAATGCTGCTCACCCTCTTAGCATCAAAGAGCATAGATCTTCCCTCTACTCTCCACTGCTCTTTCTTCTCAGACTCAATGGCCTGAGTCAGGTTGTTAACAGAAACGTCCTTCGCCTCCTGGGCCTTTGCGATTTTATCCTAGAAACAAACAAAGACACGCATCAGGATTACGTACATATGTGCCTGCAAAGGTTGTGCATAAAGAGTAGAGAAATTATTGTTTTACAGCAAATCTCCATGTTGACATTTGAGACAATATTCTAACATTTTAAAGAGTGAGAATCATCATCAATCACAGTGAAATTGATTCCTCCACATGGTATATATATAATGAACCTGAAAACAGCCTAAGACACAAATGGCTGCCAGCTTACCTCATTGAGTTTGTCAGCAAAAGCTGCAACACTTGGACCAAATTTCTTGACTCCATAAACTATGATAGTTCCAATGCAGGCTGCAACTAAGGTCTCATGGTTGACGATGTACAATTCCTTGGAGAGCAGGTAGACCAGGAGGCCAGTTCCCAGCATGTAGGGGCCTGGTGACAGTTGAAAAAAAACAGATTTGTTGTTTCTACAACTTTGAGAACGGCTGTGTGGCCCCTCCCCTTTTTCATCATCAAGTGCAAACATCCGACTTTGTTCAGAGACGCATAAAATACCAACAAAATGGGTTTCTTTTCTTGTTTGGGACCCTAAAAGCAAGCTCTGAGTCTCAGAGATGTAGCGAAACATTCCGTTGAAGAGGACTGAACCAACAGACATCTCCTCACTGTTAATTTGTAAAAATAAAAATCACAATCAGGGATGCTTTGATGGCTCGACACTGGGTTGAAGACACGGACCTGTGACTCCAGTTTTGGGGTACAGGAGCTGGAAGAGCTCTTCTGGGAAGAGGCCATGGCGAACTTTGCCTCCCGTCTCCGGCAGAGGGGGCACGGGGGCCAGGCTCTGGGATGATGTGTGCAGGGTGCGAGGCACCTGGACCAGGCTGTGGTGGACAAAACCATGTTGTTAGCATGCACACAAACAGGCCTCTGTGGATTTACACTTATTATTATTATTATTTTTATTATTATTATTATTATTATTATTATTATCATTGATCAAATGCATCATCAAGTCAAGCACATACCCAGCTCCAAGGGCCCCAGAGGCTTTCAGGGAACTGGCTGTAAATGAAAACAATAATATAAATACATACTGCTGAATACTGCATGACTGAAATGATATTTAGTCAGCAGGAACAATTTACAAGAGCATAAACACAAAAGTCAGAATCAATAGTAAACTGCAAATGTTTGAACATCGCGTTCTAAATAAACCGAAAATGACTCAATACAACTCTAATACAGGGAACATCACGAGGTAAATACGAACTAATATGCATTACAAGTTCAAAATCGACTTATGAAACAAGCTAATAAATGTTAAATTGTGTTTTTGTACCATTTCACCAGAGACGTGTTGGAGACCGGGATCGTGGAACTAGCTGTCAATAAGGTGACATTAGTAGGAGTGCAGAGCTAACGTTAGCTTCACCTCTGTTTACAGTCATTAGCAACAACTAGCAAAGACAGCGCTCACTATCTGGCTGTAATGTCCGATAGATACACTGAGAATGCTAACAGAGTGTCTTTTACAAGTAAAACACAGCCACAGTTCCAAAGCAGACCCGTCGCTTGTTAACTACAGTTAGCAATAGCATGTCTCTCATTCAATCTGCGGCCTTCACTTTACCCTTCACGTTCACTTTAAACCTCCTACTTCGCGTGCCCGACTGTTTCATGACGACAGCGCTGAACTACCCTTGTTAACATCACACGGGAAAGACTGGCTGGTACCTGAGACTAGAACGAGTCTGGACAGCATGTTTGGACGACCAAAGTGCCGACTTCTTCTCCCACCGTGCAGCTAAGTATCAGACTCTCTGTGTCCTTCTGCAAAGAGCCGCTGCAATGGCGGACGCTCCGGAAGTCCTCGCGTAAGATCGCGAGAGGAGAGAGATCACGGCCTTTTCAGCATTCGGGGAAACAACCGGGAGAGGGCGATGTTAACAGGTGTGAGTTGGTCAAATAGCCACACGAGCCTCCACTGCCATCCACCTCATTCACTCAGGGACTCATTCCGCCTTGACCTCCGTGCCACTGACTCTCTCCCACTGTTCATATCCACGTTATTATTGTCTTAATGCTCGTGTAACGTTCTTGAGTGCCAGGAAAGATATGCAAAGCAGAGCATTAGCACTGTGCCTTTTATATCCGTTTGTGCATGCCTTTGATGTTGACTTTGTATTTCACAGAAATAATTGTTCACCATTCCCTGGTTTAGTATCTTTTTTTTTATAGTACAACTTCACCTAGATGTCTTGATTGTTGTTCACTTCACTTTGACCAATTGTATCAACATTTTGGGCCCCACAAATACACAACATTCATACATTTGTTTATCAAAATGTGTCATATTTATTAGAAAATGACACACAAACATGCTGAATGAACAGTTTTGAATGTTACAAATGTCACAAATCAGTGCAAATGGAACATACAAAAAGTAACACTGTGTTATTGCACAGTGTTGTCATGGTGGAAGGCTTAAAGTACAATTTGAACAAGTCCAGAGCTGAATATGTGGCTTGGGGATTCACCTGCCATGTCATGTCATGACATCTTCTACTGCTTATCCAGTATTCAGGGTCATGGGGTATTACTGTCTTCATTTCTGATAATTGGCATGATTATCCGCATATGCCACTCACACCTTCATTACACCCAAATCACGAACCCTGTCTGAGTAGGACGGACAGTACTGTCCTTAGAACAAACACACAAACTGCAACCCTGTCTCCTGAGTCGTCTATCTCATTCCAAACTGTCTGCAGGAGGAATATGTATCGGCCCCATCTGTAATCTTAGGGCCCACCCGTGTGTGGCATCGGTCTGGTGTGAGTGGCTGCTGAGATAGAGGAACATATGACGTTGTGTTCTCTCCTCACTTCCTGTAAATAAAAAAAAAATATGCTGAACAGAAGCAGCTACATGTGAAACACAGACGAACCCTGCACACGTTCTCTCAGTCGAGGGGGGAAATGGTTCACTTCTCATCCGCCGTGTGAAGAGTCTACAGCTTCTAGATGACATGTCGCAGTAGGTAAGCTCCTGATGTATTTCTGCTTATTCAGCCATATTTAGTCAGTGCGCTGCAAAGGCTTTTTTCCCTCCACGGAGTCAGTCAACCGTTACAGGGCCTAGTCCGTCTGCGACAGACTACCGTTGCAGTCAAACCAGTGCTCGTTCTGCTGCTGTTAGAATGACAGCACAAGTATTTCTGGGGCCAATTCTGCATCACCATCAACTTCAAGACATATATGTGTGGGTCAGGACTGTTGAGCAACATGAAACATCACATACTTTTCTTTTACTTAATGCTTGATGCTTAAACCTCAAACACATGTGGATCACTGCCTGGTGCTACGGATGATTTTAAAGCAATCAAAAAATGAATGGGCTGAGAAACACCTCACCAGCGAATATCTTCATTCAAACTCTCTGTGTTTCTTTTGTTACATTTTCGATTGTATTTGTTTTCTTTGAACTTTACTATTTTACTGAGTAAAATCAATTGGGAACCAATTCTCAATTACAATGATGACACATTCTAATTTACAGTTCTTCAAAACTTAAATCAGATTTGTAGTTTCAACAGAACATGCACTTTCACCACTTAATTAACATTTCTCATTTTTCATATACTTACAATTACAATGAATTAAAGTTATAAAGGACCAAAGCACACTGTCAACAAACTGCTTCTTTAAAGGCACAGTGTGTAGGATCTAGTAAGGATCTAGTAGTGGTAAAGTTGCATGTGCAGCATTTACTTCCACGCACACATAGGAGAACCTCCGGTATAGCCAGTTACCATTAACACTCACAGTTCTGCTCTGTCTGGGAACTGAAAACATGGTGGTGCAACATGGCGGCCTCCATTAAGAAGACCTACTCTCAAATACATAAAGCTCTAATACTGGAGTCACGAAAAAACCTGTCTGTATGTGCAGGTGATTGTCAAGTCATCGGATCGTCGGCGTGAACGCTTTGTATTGCACACTGCACCTTTAATGATATCATTTGATGATAAATAACTTGTTGCCAATCGAAAGGCTGACGGGAGAGGAGCTGCCATGGACGTCCTGGCTGCAGCGCATCTCTCCCCCGTCAGAGACTACGAGCGGATAGCGGAGATCAGAGCGGCCAGTCACGAAGACCGGCGGGGACGTAAGAACGTGACCTCGTGCCGCAGCCCGAGCAGAGACGACGAGACCCGGCGGATCAAGAACGAACTGAGAGACAAGAGGCAGCTGGAGTTCCTGAGGAGGAGATCGGTGAGCCCACAGCCGCGCGAGCGGCCCGCGCCCGCGCCTTGCGCGAGTTCGCTTTGGACGACACCCGGCGGCCTAGGCCGCGAACATCAGGCCGACGCGAAGGGACAAACCGTTTCCGACGGACGCCACAAGGCCATGTCGGCGTCAGACGGCAGCATCACCGAGGGTCCGAGCACCAGCTCGCAGGTGAACAGGAGCTCCCCCTCCGACAATACAACACAACAACAAGAACAACGCACACGTGCTTCTTCCTTCCACCCTCTCCTCTTGTTTCCTCAGGCCTCCTCGTGGTCAGAGCAGGTCACACTGATCCACTCAACGATACAACCACCGGGCGCCTCGCCACCGATGAGGGAATCGCACCAGCACACGATAAGAGGCGAGAACGGCAGTGAAGGTACAAGTCGTGTGTCGCGCGCGTCACGTGCGTTGCATCAATAAAGCTGTGTCTCCTCTTCCTTTCGAACAGCTCAAAGGACCAGCGTCGTGGAAACAGTCACTCAAACGGAATTCATTCAGCAGACGCGCTCTCATCAAACGGAAAAGGTTCTGTCCGGGCAAACCTTCAGGGAGGCGGGTGCGCAGACCATGTGAGTGTGACGCGCTGGACCTTTAATGTCGTACGGAAAACATCACAGATCTTTGATTTATCGTCATCATGTGACGTTTCCCTCCTGCACAGGTCGGGCCTCATCACTGTCAGAGAATCAGTGAGTTTCCTTCATTCAGAGGTTTTGTTGGTGTAAACTGCAGATCTTTGCGTCATTAGTGTGTAACTGTTCCTGTCCCCCTTATTATAGGATGTTCAGCAGTTAGCTGAGTACCTGCAGGTAAATCAAACCAATCTTTTTTCCAAGTCCATCTTGAAATTCGATTGACCGGGGGTTTGGATTTTTCTTTTGTAAACAAACGAACGAAGCAAGCAAACAAGTGCAGTTCACGTAATATTAAACTGACTTCAAGAGTCTGGTGCTACAGTTCGGATGCAAAGTCAAATTTAGTGTGTAAATATATCGAGTGGTGTTGAAGTTACAGACTGTAGCCCGCTGAGTATTGCGCAACCTTTCTTCGAAACCCAATGTTCCATTATGAAAAACGATTTAACGTGACATTTTTGATCGCGTCAGCAGATGCAGCAGTTCAGAGGTTTCCTCAGATACAATGTCTGTTTTGCTTTGAACCCCGGCAGTTCGTCTCGACCACGTCTACATTTACAAATGCGCTGGGCAGCTCCAACGGGAGTTTGGCCCATTAGCTATTTGTACTGACAAGTACTTAGAACAGCTGGACCTAATAAAGTGGCCCTCAACTCCTCGGGTAGTTTGCTCGTCCATGACGACGACACTTGACTGCCTCTGTAGCATCACTCATTATGGGATGTGTGGCTCGTGCTGTCTGTCCCCTGTCAGGACGCTCTGTGGAGGGAGGAGGCCGTGAAGAAGAAGCTGGCAGCTCTGCAGGAGAGCACGTCAAACCTCATCAACTCCTCCGGCAAGATCTGGACGGTGAGAGTCTCGGGACATTTACTTTCCATTTGGGGCACATCGCTCTCGTGGGTTTGTTTTCGACCTCCTCGTTATCTGCGGCATTTGCTTGCGACGTTGACGTGATGCCGAACATAAGTCATCACGGTGGTGAACGCTGCCTCAGGAAGACTGTGGTCTGAAGCTTCCTGCCTCCGCTCGAGTCTACACAGCACAGAGGGAGCGCGAGCCGACAGTCAGTCTGATACAGGAAGGGTGTTACAGTCAGATGCTGTCAAATCCATCCTCAGCCGCATATTAAAGGGGCAGTGTGTGCGATTTCATTTCTGACATTTCTCAAAGTGTTACAAAACCATTACCGACTGGCATTTTCATGAGTTGATAATCACCTACATGTTTTAATTCTTTCCATTACACTTAAATGAGCCCATTAATGTATATTTACATGAGGAGCGGGTCCTCTCTACGGGGGGCCGCCATGTTTTGGTGAGGGGTGAGGCGACGGATACAATATGCAACTCCACCCCTTGATGTCGCCAAATCCTACACACTGCACCTTTAATGTTTGCCTTTTTGTTCATCCCCTCTTTCATTCGGGTTTGAAAAAGTTGTTTTTTTCATCTGCACAGTTCATGACACAACATACTGTGATGTAGGCTGGAGCTCACCGATGCTGCGAGTTGCCTTCATGCACCATCGAGCACAGACTGTAGTTTTTGCCACATGAAGCATTCACTTCACATCTGCAGGTTCAACAGTGTGACACTCTGTCGTTTCCTCTCTCTCTCTCTCACACACACACACACACACACACACACACACACACAGACTCGCTGCAGTGAAGATCTGCTGAGGAACCAGATCAAGGCTCTGGAGGCGCAGCTGCAAGTCTGCCTGCAGGTAAGAGAAGCAGCAGCTGGTGGTGGTGAGGAGGAGGAGGAGGAGGAGGAAACGGCTGAGTGGGTCTTTACATGTTGTTTATTGGCAACCGCTCAAAGTGTCAGACCCCTGTCCTTGTAGAAGTTTCCCAAAGATGGCGTGAAGAAGGTGTTGACACAGATGGAGATGCAGAAGATGGTGTATGAGGAGAAGGCTCTGGTTGCCCTCCAGAAGGCCACACAGGAGAAAACAGAGGCTCTCTGCCAGGCCGGGACGCTGCAGGTCAAACTGCCGCCTCACAATCGCACCGCTGCGTCCGACGCCCCCGGCTGAACCATTCTCTGCGTCGCTGTCCTCAGGAGTCCCTGACCGCAGCAGAGGCGGAGGCCCTGAAGTGGCAGAGCCTGTACGAGGGGCTGAGGCTGAGCTCCGCTCGGCTCAGGGACGAGCAGCACCGCAGCGACGAGCGGCTGCAGCACTTGCGCAGCCAAGCGGAGGTATGCCGGCCACTGTGGCGACGTGCACGGTAAGAGGCTCGGGTTTCAGCCGTGGCTGAGCTTCACTGCGCGTCTTCTGTGCAGCTGTCCAGGGCCGGAGAGGCCGAGCTGAGGGAGGAGGTGGTGTCGCTGACACGGGAGAATGAGGAGCTGCGACGCAGCATTAGTCTGCTGGAGGAGGACGAGCGGAGTCTGAGAGAAGACGTCCAGAGGGTCAGAGGTGAGACGCCGCCCGGCGAAGAGGGTCCGATCAAAAAAGCGTTCATATCAGAGGAAAGAGGCCGCGTTGTTCTGTGCTTATGACGTGACTTTCTCTTCTGTAGATGGACGTGACGAGAGTCAGGACGTCGTGAGGTCAGAGGAGGCGGAGCCACAACTGACACCGAGGAGGAGGAGGGACTCTCAGGTAGAGGAGCAGCTGCGTCACACTCAGGAGAGCCTGCGGCTTAAAGAGCGGGAGGTAAAGGACGTCTCAGTGTCTTATGTTTGGACTGGGGACAACACAGTATTCTCACTCAGAGCCGCCACGCTCACAGTAACACAGTGATTTGGCTTTTAATGCGAGGTTTTCCATGAAGTCATGATAGAAGAGTATAAACTTTTATTTCAGGTCAAATGTATTTTAGTAATGTATGAATTAGGTGCATGTTTGGTCGTCAAATCCACATATAAAAACATTTCTAAGGGTGATACATTCAACCACATCTATTGCACAAGTGCATTTCAAAAGATCTCCTACAAGGTGAATTTAATGTGTGTGTGTGTGTGTGTGTGTGTGTGTGTGTGTGTGTGTGTGTGTGCAGTGTGAGGAGCTGCAGACAGGACTGTATGCTATGGAGCAGGAATGTCTCTCCAGTCAGGCCCGACTGTCGCAGTGCAGAGAAGACCTCCGGCAACTCAGCCACCGCCACAGGAGACCGGTGAGCAACGTGTGTGTGTGTGTGTGTGTGTGTGTGTGTGTGTGTGTGTGCATGTGCATTAAAGCGAATATGAGTCTTGATGTCCTTGCCAGTACCAGAGTGGCTGCAGCAAAATGAAAATGAAACACTAGATGAAAATAAAAGGGTGTGTGTCGCTTTGGGGTTGGAGTTGTTGTCTGGGGTGAGGGGTTCAATTCCGTTCCATGGAGCCATGCCTGTTCTGGATGCTGATGTGAACACACTGAACCTCACATTGCCTCAGATACTCATGAATAAAGTGCTGCACAAACATGCACAGAATGAGTGTAACTGTGTGAACGTTAACTGTGTAAAGAGCTGTGAACTTTAAACGTCCCAACAAACTATTTTCCATTGAAATGATTATTTACTTATCTCACTCTGTATTTAGACGGTGTGTGGTCGCTGGTGGAAAACATGCATGTTCCTCCTCCTCCTCTTGTCTGTCGCTGTGGCAGGGGTTGCCATGTTGTGGCTGCGGCATCCTCCTTTCAGAGAGCAACTGGAGGATCTGTACTCAGACATAGAGACACGTATAGAAGACTATCTCTTGGAAATGGCCTCTCCGGAGCACTCGGGATGTTTTCGACCAATATGACAAAGTCATTTCCGAGGAAGGACATCACTTTTGCTCGTGTTGTTTTTTTGTATTTTTTTCATTTCATTTTTAGTGCTTTTATACTTGATACTGTTGTGATGCGTGATGTGTGACATGTTGGCATGAGATGGAGTTTTCAAATACAGAGCAAATAATGCAGCAGTGTCTTTATTGGTTATACCGTTGCATCCAGTGTGCTAGTGCTTACTTATTTGGATACACGTTTAAAGAAATACTAAAATTATCGAAACAATAATTTCTAATAATTGGTCATTTTCTTCATATAGCATCTTTAAAAACAATGTTCGGTGTTCATGTTGACATATGCGGGATTTATTGAGTAAGCTCATTTTCATCCGTTGTCCCATACAGCCAGTTTATAAAAGGTAAAATAATTAAATTGTTACATCAGTACAAAAACAAAGATAAATCAGTAAAAAGTGAAAGTATAAAATTGCCATCACAAATGTCAAGATGCTCAGACTTCAATCAAAAGTGATTCTCAGAATCAGAAAATATTGTGTTCGAGGACAAGGAAAGGGAAAAGCAGCTGCACCTGCTCCTCAGCGTGGTGGTGACCACCAGCTGTTCACATCTGTGCAGGTTCCAGTGAATGACAGGATTCTACACAAATGTCAGACATGACACATGGCACCGTCTATTGTCTGATCACACTCAAACACACTGGGAGCTCAGTGGGTCAAAGCCATTGTTCATTGTGCTCAGTGGTTTTTAACAGTTCCAGATACAGTGCCATTATCAGCAGGCACTGACGCAGCACATCCAGCACACACACCTGCAGCTCCCGGCTTTTCACACACGTTTACCTGCATGTTCTCTGAGCCCGACGCTGCTCACTGAAGAGATGGGTCTTCACTAGACCGAGATCAGTCTGAACTGAAGGTCGGAGGCCGTGGCCTGTGCGCACATGTGGCTGCGGGTTTTTGCAACACGTTTCACAACGCCACAAAGGGGATCTTACCAAACTCTCGGGTACAGACAGAGTGACAATCCCCTGCAGGATGAGGACCGGAGTCGTGTTGCTGGTCGCGGGGTTGTGTGCGTTCAACTTCGCGTCATCACTTAAGATCTGCGCTTTTAATGTTCGGAGTTTTGGCGAAGCGAAGGCAAAAAACCAGAAGGTTATGGGGATCCTGCTAAAGGTAACTATGGCAACAATCAAACAAAACTACAGACGTGAATTTGTGTTTCTAGTCATTATCCGTTGCTCCTCAGATCCTCTCTCGCTGTGACCTGTGTCTCATTCAGGAGGTCCGAGACTCTAAAGGAGGAGCGATTCAAACTCTGGTTCGGGAGCTGAACAGGTACAATCATCTGTTGTTACATCCCATAATGTGATGAATCAACTCTGACATCCCATAATCCATGTTGTCCCCGGCAGATTTGACAAATCCAACTCCTACGCTCACGTTGAAAGCGAGAGGCTGGGGAGGAAGAGCTACAAGGAACAGTATGTCTACATATACAGGTAACACAGAAGACCTGAACCATAACACACCATAATAAAGTCACCTGATGTCACCATGGTGATGAGTGCTTTCTCTCCTCCTCCTCCTCCTCAGGAACAATATGTTGGAGGTCAAAGAGCATTATCAGTTTCCTAAACTGGAAGAAGGGACCAATGAAACGGATGTTTTCTCCAGAGAGCCTTTCATCATTCGCTTTCACTCCCCCACAACATGTGAGATTACTTCATGGGAGGGCTTCCGAATAGAACATGTCTTAAAGGTCCAGTGTGTATGATTTACATGAGATATTTGACATTTCATTTGATGAAAACTCCAGTTATTTTCATTACCCAAAGATAAGCTCTTTTTTGACATCCAGCTGCCACATGCAGTGATACCACTAGTTGTCACCGTACCAACACAATGTGCCTTTAAGATGGAACTTAAAATACATCAGTGACCTAAATGAATTGATCCTCTTCAGCAAAACATACCAGTGGCTCGACTGTTGAGGTGGTCTTTGTTTCCCCAGTGGTGAAAGACTTTGTCCTGATTGGCCAGCACACCAGTCCAAAAACCGCCATGAAGGAGATGGATGAACTCTACACTGTCTTCACAGGAATCTACAAGAGGTGGAAGACTGACGTAAGTCAAAGTGCATTGTCAGCGTTATCATGTTTGCTGTCATCGATCCTGTCGTTATTATCTGCATATTAACGATATGATGTGTGCAGGCTCTCATGCAATGATTTAATGGTGTTGCCTACTTGTGGCCGGCCTATGTGGCCCCTTTAATATCCAGGTTGTGTTTGTCATGCTTCCTTACAGGATAAAGGTTGTGCGAAGCTGTAAAACTGCCCCTTTAACTCTGTCCTTCACACCAGAACGTGATCATCCTCGGGGACCTGAACGCCGACTGCAGCTACGTCACCATCAAAGGTTGGAGGACCGTGCGTCTGAGGAGCGACCCCAGGTTCCGGTGGCTGATCGGAGATGAACAAGACACGACGGTCCGCGCGACAACGCACTGCGCGTACGACAGGTCAGAGACTGTGGACACAACCTGTAGCACTTCAGCTCTGCAGGTGCCGGTCACACCAACGCAACTTTCTCCCCTTGCCTCCCTCTCACACAGGATCATCGTCCATGGACCGGAAATGATTTCCTGTGTAGTTCCAGCTTCGGCTCAGCCCTTCAACTTCAAAGAGAGTTTCCATCTCACCGAGGAGGAGGTGAACGTGTGGCCATAGACGTAATCGCTGTGATTTTGTTTTGACCTTTGACCCTGATCTCTTCTTGGTGACTCTTTAGGCTCTGGAGGTGAGTGATCACTTTCCAGTGGAGGTCGACCTGAAGCCCAATCACCGCTACCTCCTCCGCCATGAGCTGTGAGCCACTCAGGACCAGCATCTTCGCCTGAACCAGCGTTGATCCAATCAAATTCAAAGATGTAACATTCACTGACCTATTTCCTTTTCATGTTGCATGAATAGTGATGCTGACGGGGCCTGAGCTCTTACTCTACTCCTGTTTGACCTTGTTTTTACTTAAAGATGCAGTGCGTAAGATTGGGGCCATTTGGGTCACTTTTATAAATACTACAAAATACTTACATGCTAACATTTTCATGAATTTATTATCATTTTCCCCTCCATTACCCTTAAACAAGCCCATTCATGTGTATTTACATGAGGAGCAGGTCCTCACCATGGGGGCCGCCATGTTTTTACAGTAGCCCAGAGTGCACGTACTTGTACGAAAGTCCACATCATAGGCAGCACATCATAGCAAGATCATAGTACCTCTGCCCTTTGGATCAAAAGTGTAGTAGTTAAGGTTCGCAATCCACTGCACACAGTCAGCGTTCTTTAGGTTCTTTGATGACACCGGAGGGCGACCATAGGCTCTCCTGCATGCGCAGAAGGGTGAGGGTGATGTGGATACAACAGGCAACTGCACCTCTAGATGTCACCAAATCGTACACACTGCACCTTTAAAATGCATCTTAAATGACAAACAGATCATTGACTGTACTGTTTCTCTGTGATGATGAATAAAGGCACCAATGAACATGAGCGGTGTCAGAGAGAAGGAACTGCATGTTTGAGTTCATGTTGTGCACCTGCAACCAAAACCACATCAAAGCTGACATTGTTTCATGAAGGTATATTTCTACAAAACGTCACTTTGCAAAACTTGCACACAGAGAAATATATGAAGCCATGTGTTGTGTTTTCATATTTTGAGGCAGGCTTGGGTTACGCTGACGTTTAAGATCATATATCACTCGACTAGCGAGTTTTATTATTTCACTCGTAACTGTTGCACCGTGTGTTTGACAGGAAGCCACCTGCGGCAGCGACAGACAAGAGTCACTTCACGCTCGCTTCCTTTCAGAGAGACGAGACCTGAGATCTGAGGCGATGCATTAATTGTCCGCTTGTTTGTTTTTTCTTCTTGCATTTTTGACTGTTTGCCAAAATGGAACAAAGTCTGTCTGAGCTGCTCAGTGCTGCCTTTTCAGGTGAGAATCACATTTTACGGTCGTGTATTTTTGGTTTATTCTAACTGTTTACAAATCAGTCATTCTGAAATGTTGCTGTTGCAGATGCTTCCTTCCCCGACGAAGAATTATGCTTTGAGAATTTGAGTTTTGATGAAAGATGTGAGGAAGATGAGAGATCTGACACTGATGAAGGCAGAACTCTGCACCAGGAAGGAACTGGTGACAGCGCGGTTTTGTGTAGCATTGGTGCTAAAGACGTAAACACAAGAGAATGTTCTGATGATGAGGAGTTGTTTCAGGGTGTGTACAAACCACGAGAGGGGAATTCCACAAGCTCTGAGGAGGAAGAGGAAAAGGTTGCAGGAGTGACAGCAGGAGAATTGTTGATGTCCCTTCACTGCAGAGACAAGTCCGGTCACGGAGAGGAGACGACCTTCGCTGAGGGACTTCCTGTGGCGCCGCAGGGCGCCGACAACCCTCAAGTTAGAAACCAGGAGCAAGGTGAGAGCGGCGAGGAGGAAGTGTCCTATTTCCAGCGAGTCCCTGAGATGGTGCCGAGAGGCGATGGAGCCGAAGGGCACGAGCGCACGAGAGAAGGTGCAAAGTCGGATTGTGAGAGCGAGAGCATGAGAGTCGAACCCAGAGACGGGCCTGCCACTTTGGAGTTTCCGGAAATATCAGTGCAAAATCTCCAGGATCTGATCGCAAAGGTGGACCTGGACCGACACTTTGAGAAGATGAAGGAGTTCTCAGGAGTGGAGCATGAAGAGGCGGGTGAGAGCCTTGCAGATTTTCCCTCAGACTTCTCTTCAGGTGAGTACGTGGAGGATGGAGTCAAACATCGGGAGAGTGACCCTTTGCCCCATGAGGAGAAAGTCTCTGTGGTGGATGCGGCAAGGATGGACACCAGCCAGCAGGGAGACAGGAACCTGTGCAGCCTTAGTGTGGAGACGGATGCGGATGAGTTCAGGGGTTTTCAAGGTGCCGGGTGGTACTCTGTGACAGGAGAGGAGACAGACGAGAGTGACTCCTACGATCTTGAAAAGCCCAACGGAGCAGAAGACACCCTGCTGTGCAGTCCTGTGGTTTCCAGGTGGATCTTCGACCTTTCAAATAACGCTGACACCCGGCGTGAGGCCGTACCAACCGCAGAAGACGCAGGTACAGCAGCTCCAGCGGCTCCAGCACATGTGAGTCAGCCTCCTGCAGGGGGCCGTTCAATGGTGGAGAGCGAGGACAGCTCCATCTACAGGGGATCACTGGACGATGACTTCTTCTTGGACTCCGATGTCCGGAGGTCAGGGGTCGCGGAGCTGGGAGCACTGGGGGATGATGATGAAGATGATGATGATGATGAAGAAGAGGAGAGGAGCTGGGAACAGGAGCAGGACAGCGATCAGGAGGATGAAAGAGAGGGTGAGTGGAGAGGATGCGACCGCGGTCATGTGTCTGATCTGGTCCATCACTCATGAGATTCCATTTGTTTTCAGAGAGGCGGACCAGATTTCAGTTTTCTGCAGAGCTGCAGTCTCAAGTCATTCACAATGACACTGACAGGTAAACACACAATAAACAGTACTAGCGAGCTGAGGTGACACGGGTGTGACCAAACGGCCTCATTCCTCCATCTGTCCTCAGCAGTGACAGAGATTCACTCAGCAGCTCCACGGAAGCTGAGGAGGACTCGAGCTCTGCAGAGACATCTGAGGTGAGAGCTGCATGTGGTCACCAGACAAAAAACACAAAGAGAGACACACACACACACGAACACACTGTTCAACTGTGTCGTCTGTAACCAGGAAGTGACAGAGCCTGACGACGGAATACAAAAAACCCCTGTCCGTGACGCCCCAGGGGAAGACCGGGGCAGAGGGTTGCAGTTGATGCGGAGGATGGGTCTGGTGGCAGTGATGGTGGGGGTGACAGCGATGGGATTGGCCATGTACTTGTTGGCCACAGAACATCAACACTGATATGTCATATGTCATGTCATGTCGTGTTAGGTAATGTACAGTACTATATAGGGAAAAATGTGTTGTTGATGTTCGAGAATATGTTAAATAAAATTCTACCTTTTCTTTAATTCCCTTTTTTTCTTTCTTTAAAAAAAAATCGGTTACAGATGATAGCAAACATTACCATTAGATCAGTTCTAAATGGGCCTGAAACGATTAGGCCTCTTCCTGCACTGATTTGTGGGTGAAATAGTAATGAACCTGAATATAGTTGAATTTCACAGTAGTTTTTTTCCCTCTGTTTTCTTTTATTATTATGTTTTCTTGATCCGATGGAACAGATGTGTGTAATGTTTTCCAGTTACTTTGCAAATAAACCTTTGACAAATCAAACAGTTCAGAAACTTATTTAAGGAAATTATTTAAATTGTTTTAATTGTTTATGCTACTTGTTCGGGATATAGTTTTAATCAGCCAACCAGGTTAATCAGCCAAATGACAAAAGTTGTTCAAAATTAGGTTCATTATGAAGAGGTGAAAGAGTAAAACGTTGCTTCATGGTGTATTAGTGAACTAAAATGCATACATGTGTTGATATGGACACACATTTCACTGATACAAACAAAATCAAAATCCTAATAGATACATTCATACATATATATTTGGATAGTTAAACATTCTGTTCATATTAGTAGTTAACGAGTTTACCGTGAGGTTTTCAGTGGCACAGTCCAGGAGCAGGAGCTGGAGCATTGTTGTTAGCATTAGCTTCGGACACTGTTAATATCAGCCTGCCGGTGGCGCTGCTTCATTTCTGACACAGAATCCAAGGTGACAACAGAAACCGGAGAGAAGAATCTACTAACCGGAAATGATGTCTCGTTGGAGTGAAAGTTTGAATGTTTTGTTCACCCGCTGCTGCCAAGAGGGGCGGTGTTGCAAGGGCTTTGTGCGCTTTCAAACGACGCGCAGCTCTGTCCGTACAAAGCGTGCGTTGAAAACGAACACCTCGTCATTTTCGGCGGGTGGAGCTGACGGCTCTGTGTATTTTGAGAAAACAAGGAAACTTAAACGACGGGAAAGTAAGAGGATTGTTCACTTACAGCGAATTCAGCGAGCGGACAGAAATGTCTGACCTGAGACGGAAGAGTGCGGAGGAGATCAGCGAGCTGCTGGATGAGTATGGAATCAAACACGGACCTGTGGTCGGTGAGAGACTGATTGTTTACTCTGTTTGAATCTCAAGAACGAGTCCCAGGGCCTCTCTTTGTTCCCTGCCTGTGTGAGTTCATCAAACCTCTGCTGCTATTGTTGTTGTTGTTGTTGTCAGACTCCACCAGAAGTCTGTACGAGAAGAAGCTGAAAGAGGCCATGTCCAAAGAGCGAGCAACCAAGTACAGTAAAGCGTCACCCGACAAGACCTACTACAGAGAGGAGGGTAGGTATCGTGGGTTTATTGTCACCTGCCACTCACGCGCTTCGCATAGAAGCTAAGAGACTGTGTACGGAGATGGGTAAAGTGCTGCACGTGCACGGGAACGTTGAGTGGAGACGGCAAGTTTAAAAATAAACGGTGGTAACCTTTAGATGGGGGGTGTCAAACATACAGCCCGCGGGTCAAAAACGGCCCGCCGAGAGGATGACACCATTTTTTTTTCTAACAACGGCAACCGCAATTCCAAATTCGTCCACTGGGCGTTGCGCACAGCAGTGTCTTGCCGTCGATTATAGGTTTGTCATGCTTTGTTTTTGCTGGTGCGGCCCACGTGCGATCAGAGTGGACCGTGTGTGGCCCCCCGAACTAAAACGAGTTTGACACCACCTGGTTTAGATCATTGGGGTTTGAGATGAGTGTCTGACCTCGGCACAGTGTAGAACAACAGACCCGATCCCATCCGCTGCAGATCGTGTGGGTGAGAGTAGGATGATCAGACAGGTTGGAGCTGACAGACAGGCTGTGGTTACTGGTGTTACTATCATGCCGATTGGAAAATGTATTTTCCAGATTGTTTCTGGAATATTTTACGTCAGGAAGAAAAGCAAAGAGGATTCTTATGAAGTGGTCCATCAGTGTTTAGTGTATGTTAAGTTATCGTCTATTTAAGGATGTTATTCCATAGTCTTCCAAGTAAGCTTCATAAAGGCCAAGACATTCCAACAAACTGTTCTTTTTAAAACCAGGTGCCACCTCATTGTAGAATGAACCTGAGATGAGTTCGAGCAGCAGTCATTGTGGTTTCAACCATCACAAATGAGTGGGAATAAAGTGATGGGAACATTCCGTGCCAACTCCTCTGACATTAACTGTGCTCCTTGTGTTTCTATTGCAGAGGAGGAAGTCACCTATGTTTATCGGACACCAGTAAGTATCTGTCTCCTTTGCCTCCTGGCACAGACATTTTTTTTATTGTTATTATTGAAGGAAAAAGAAAAAGAAATCTTGATGTGAAATGAAATGAAATGTAATGATCTCTCTAATTCTGATTTTGCAGGTAAGAGACGAACCTGCGGGAGTCTTTAGAGACAGGTCGGTTATTTAAGATTTAAACTCTGAACATTTCACACCTGCCACACTTATCATCATCGTCCATTTTGGATGAATTAGCTTCCACTAATAAAGATCTGTCTAAATCTGACTTGTTTTCATCTTTTCA